>JAJKFI010000017.1:8058665-8091610 GCA_029204185.1 Lerista edwardsae | reverse complement strand
TACTACTACTACTACTACTACTACTACTACTACTACTACTACTACTATTATTATTATTACTATTATTATTATTATTATTATTATTATTGCACTCGAAGCTGGTTAGAACCCTTGAATGTTGTGGCTGTAGCTTTGGGAGGGGGTCAGAGGGTGAGCAGAGAGCCGTTTTCTTGCTTGGATGCTTGTGCTGTATACAGTCCAGTAACATTCCGTGTTTTCTGTATTTAGCATGCAAGGCAACCACACGGAGAGGAAACCCCTCTGTCTGCCAAATCCTCAAATTCATTTTTGCTTTTCTTAAAAAGAAAAAAATCCTCAGGGTAGATTTGGTCTTGCCAGGAATTGGGTATGACATTAGCTGCTCTCTGCCCATTTTTCACATCCAGGTGGGATGGTTATGCACAAATGAATTGAACAATTTGCTCCAGGAGGACCCATCCGCCCCCTCAAGATTTTTAGCATGAATAGCGGCTTCCTGCATCCTTAAGTATAAAAAATTAGTATTTGGAATGTTTAATACCCTTGTTATGTGTATGTATAACCTTGTGTTTTTTCTCTTTTTTAAATGTTTATGTCTACAACAAAGAACAACAGCAACTGCTTTTATAGGTGGCTGTTACATTAGAATGGATAAAGGCTGGGCAACACTGTAGATTAAATGCAAGAGCTTCAAATAACATGGATGGGGACTTTTAGCGCTGTACATCCCAGTTTTCATTTAAAAGAAATATGATTCTAGACCTCATGAATATGGCAAGCTTCTATTGTGTGGGGTTTTTGTTGTTGTTGTTGTTCAAATAAGGAGATATCAAGGCGATATGAAACAGATGAAAGGATCAGAAACAAGCAGACAGGTTTGAAAAAGGCCAAAGTATTATAATTAAATACCTTGTAATTTAGGAGGCTATATATCAAGATTTTTAAACGTTGGAGTCAAATCCTTAATGTCCAAAAGTAACAATTTTGAAGGGGGAAAAAAAAACATCAAGCAAGCTCAACATGTTCACCAACTGTAATTTGGTAATCTCCGAGTTCAGGAAAACTGGCATTCAAAACCTTAATTATGTGCAACAAGAGCATGCAAACTAGTTCCAGCCCACTGCATGACCTCTGAGGATGTGAATAAGTTGTCTACTCCTGCTTAGTTTCAGAACTTTGATTCAGATGCGGTAGCATCAGCTTCTGGTGAACAATACAAAGTTCACCAAAGCAAAGCAGTTTACAGGCTAATAATAAAGTTAAATGGCTCCCTGTCCCCGAAGGGCTCGCAATCTTAAAAAAATGCAGAATACCACCAGCAACAGCCACTAGAAAAGATACTGTGCAGGGGTGAAGAGGAACAAATGTATGCATTTTAAACTTCCATAAGTCTTCAGGGCAAGGAGAATTTGTTTAGTGATCTAATATCTGTTGTCCTGAACATGTTCTCTATACAGGCCATTTTTACCCCTTAATATCCTTCTTTACCAGTTGGTAGCTATACTACTGTGTTCTGTTCTGCTCTTTACAATCTGTTCTTGTTAGGAGCAGCTCTGCAGGGTCTTGCATAGGGGTCTTTCCCCACCTGAGATCCTTTGCGATCCATACTAGGCATGGAACCTGAAACCTACTGGATGCCAAGAGCTCTGCCACTGAGCTCTGATATCTTCAAGTTCCTATACACTTTGTACTGTTGCTGTTGGGTTGTAGTTTGTTTGCAGTAGGTCAGTTCCTTGACTCTTAAACAATACAACTATTTCCCCTTATGCTCCAGAGGAGAATGCACGCAGCACTTTTCTTGGACATTTTAAAGAAGATTATGTCTAAGTCCTTTAACAGCTGAATGTCTGGAGCAAAACTAGCGTAGATATCTTCTTGCATATCGTTGAAAACGGTAGTGATGAGTTTGAGAATAAAACGGCCAGTATTATTATGCCATTGTACAAATAGATGGTGAGCCACATCTTGAGTACTGCGTACAGTACATACATAGTGGAAAAGGTGCAGAAGAGAGCGATGAAAATGATTACAGGGCTGGGGCACCTCCCTTATGGGGAAGGCTGCAAAGTTTGGGGCACTTCAGTCTAGAAAAAAGTGCCTGAGGAGGGACATGACTGAGATGTACAAAATTATTCATGGGATGGATAGAGTGGATAGAGGGATGCTCTTTTCCCTCTCTCACAACACCAGAACCAGGGGATGTCCACTAAAATTGAAAGTTGGGAGAGTTAGGATGAATAAAAGGAAATACTTTTTTACCCAGCAGGTACTCCTTGCCATAGGAAGTGGTGGCAGCGTCTGGCCTAGGTGCCTTCAAGATGGAATTGGACAGATTTCTGGAGGAAAAGTCCATCATAGGCTACAGGCCATGATGGGTGGTGCACCTTCTTACGTTAGAAGTTGGCTACCCCAGAATGCCGGATGCAGGACAGTGGCAACCAGATGCAGGGATCTTGTTGTCTTGTGTGCTCCCTGAGGCATCTGGTGGGCCATTGTGTGATACAGGAAGCTGGACTAGATGGGCCTTTGGCCTGATTCAGTGGGGATCTTCTTAAAGCTCAGATTGTGTTGCAAGTTATTATAGCTCCCTACTCACAGACAGCCTAGCAAATTCTGCTTTATTTACCTCAGAATTTTACCTCAGAGTGCCTGAAAAAGGGAGTGGCAACAGAATGCAGATGTGTTGCCTTGTGTGCTCCCTGTGGCATGTGGTGGGCCACAGTGAGATACAGGAAGCTGGACTAGAAGGTCCTCTGACCTGATTCAGCAGGGCTCTTCTTATGGTCTGCCTTCTTAGCACTCCGCATTACTGACACCAAAGGTTTAAAACAGCCATGGTGAGACATGAGTGCTCTGAAGAAGAGAGGGAGGCTTAAGTGGTAGCCATCCTGCCCTGTTGAAGCAAAAAATGAGAAACATGGAGACTAGCAATTGTATATAGATATTTTGAGGAGAATGTGTAGGGAGTGGGGAAATGTAGGCTGGGGCTGAATTCTTACAATTGTTTTATGGGAGAGCAGTTTCTGGCACACCCGAATGCCTTTTACTTTCCATCATTCCTTCTTGCTAGCTCACACTCGCGTAATTGCGCATACCAAGCAACCTGATTAAGGGTGCAATCCTAACCACCTTTCCAGTACCGGGGTAAGGGCAATGCAGCTCCGAGGTAAGGGAACAAACATTCGTTTACCTTTAGGAGTCCTCAGTGACTACTTTTCCACTGCAGGATAGAATAGAATAGAATTTTATTGGCCATACATGGAATTTCACCATACATGGAATTTTACTGCAGTCAAATGCTCTAACAGATATACAAGACTTAACTAAGAGATATATAATTATATATGTTGTATCGGCAGCAAGATTACTTTTTGCACAAACATGGAAAAATGAAGGAACTCCAAATCTGGAACAAGTTACAGGTAAAATCTATGAAGTAGCTGAAATGGATATTTTAACTGAAAGATTAAAAGAGGGAAAGATAAATAAAATTAGACATTATTGGAAACCTTTTTATGATTGGATTGACATGCAATGTTGAATGACTTAAATATGCTCTCAGAATAATATTAGATATGTAGATATTGTAATAGATAACAGCCTTGGAAGTTTCAATAATTGAAAACACTTTTAGTTAGTTAAGATTTATATTGATACACTGCAGTGGTTACCTTTCATGTGTACCTTGTGAGAACCTCCCCCTTTGTTTTCTTTAACCCTTACCCATACATTATATAAAATGATAAAACATTTATTATAACAGAATTTTACTTTGGCTCAGAAGCTCTCACATATAACTTAAACTAATAAATAATAACATCACATTAACAAACCCCCACTAACTCTAAGCTTATCCAAATCAAAACCAAAACATCAACATAATCAGCGTAATCAGGATGCAGCACATGCCCCATTGGCACAGCTATGCCAGTGCTGGAAAGGTGGTTAGGATTGTGCCCTAAATTGCTGACAAATGTGGATTTCTGGTGAGGTCTTTAGCATGGATTATGTGAGAGTTCTAGGGGTGCCTGTTTAATGGGAAAATTGACTGCCGCCGCCACTGAATTAAACGCAAACTTCATATTAATGTTTTTGGGCCCCGAATTGCCCTTCTGACTTGTTCACATAATTGCTGCTCCACTTAGTTAAACTATTGATCTGTATGAAACTTGCTTCCCGAAGCACAGGAAGAGTGTAAGCACAGGAAGAGTGTAATGGCAAGTGCCTTTGTGGTGTTCAAGAACCTTTGTTTAATCTGCTCATGTTTTCTGCTTACCAGCTTACCTTCCCCCCCCCCCCAAAAAAAAATTCATGCTGGACCACTTTCAAGGATGCTCTGATAGACGCTGTGGTCAAGCTGGAATTGGGCATGATCAGGGCTGTATTAAGCCACAGCCAGCCCCCTTGGCTTTCAGGTATTGTGGGCTCCCTCTGATTCTTCAGGAAAGGTCCTGCCACAATACATGGAAGCCCCTGGTGGGCAGGCAAGCAGGCAGGGTTCTCCTCCCCCCTTTACAAATAAGGTCTCTGAAGCTCAGTCAATGCATCACTTCTCCCCATCTATTGCTTTGTTACAAGCCCATCTTGCAGCCAGCCTTAGGCACCCCAGCTGCAGGCAGGCTTCTCCTCACAAGCGGAGCCAGGCTTGCATGGAAGCCCCCAGCAATGCAGCTTCCCCGTGCAGCCCAGCTCAATCCCTGGAGGCGGGGCTTGTCCCCCGTGGCTCTTGGAGAGCTCTGCAAGCCCGGCCTTTGCAAGATGGGGCTTGCTGTAGTCTCTTCCCAGCTGGAGAGTTGGTGGACCTGGTGGGGAGTCCCCAGAGGCCGGATCCAGAGACCCATCATGCAATAGATGTCCAGACATGCAAACGTGATGGGCCTTAGTCCAGTGGTGTCATTCAAATGATTGAGGAACAGGAACTCACTTTTGATTGGCACTTGTCGGGAACCCGGAACCAGCCACGGAGCCCGTTAGGATCCGGAACCCCCGTTCTGGTCTGTTCCCCCTGAATGACATCGCCCCCCTAGGAATCCGGAGTCGCTCCCTTTAACCCTCTGACTGCTGGCCAACCAAGAAGAAAAGCTCTTTGCAGAGGAATTGGGGGGGGGAGGGAGAGTGAAGTGGGCGGAGTCAGCCCTAATTTTAACTAGTGGAACTGAGTTCCCCCGCGTTCCCCCTGCATGACATCACTGCCTTAGTCCCTGCAGGGCCTGTAGGCTTCAGCCTACTTAGCCTAATGGATAATACAGCCCTGGGTATGATGACAGTGTCCATTACTCTGCCACCAGCTCCTCTCTGGTCTTTAGCCGTCTTGCTGGTCTCAGCTCCAAAGAACCTGTTCTGGGCAGTTGGCTGCAGAGAGCTGCCTTTGTGCTGCCTCTTTCTTGCCTCCAGCAGCCTGCCTGCTTCAGGCTCAACTGCAGGGCTCTGAGCCCTATTATTCCCCCAGAAACAATCAGAAATGCCTTCCGTTTCCAAATTGCTGAGTGTCACTCATTTCACAATTGATCCGGACCAAACTCTGGGAGGTGGACTAACTTGATTTCTACCTAATCTGTAACAAACATCAGGAAGATTAGAAAACCCATTTTGTTTTTGTGAACAAAAGCACTGCCAGGTTGGAAAGTGCTGCATCTCAATCACTTTTCGAGGGATCTGGGCCAAATTTTGGAGGGGGTGGCTCGTGATCTCTAGTTAGCCCATATCACTGGTGGGAATTACGCCAACCATGTTCATTTAATGGCCATAAGAATTTTTAATTGGCCATTTGTTGAGGTCAGGCAGTCCTTCTCCAAACCCTCAGCTCCCCAACTATCCATGTGTAACATAAATCTGTCAATTGGCCATTGTGAACAGTGGAACTTTCAAAAGCTAGTTACTCAGAATGCACTTTAATGGGTTTTGTTCAAAGTAAGAAAAACACATACCCCAGAGGAAACATGAATTCAAATGACCTGGCAACATTTGGAAGATGACAATAGTTGGATGAAAAAGTTCCAAACCCTTCCAAGTGCTTTATCACCCTCATTTTATAGTGGATTTGCGCCAGATTTGGAGTGTCTGTGGAGACTGTGACTTGTTTACTCTCTGTCAAAG
The DNA here is from genome assembly GCA_029204185.1 of Lerista edwardsae. Classification (NCBI taxonomy): domain Eukaryota; kingdom Metazoa; phylum Chordata; class Lepidosauria; order Squamata; family Scincidae; genus Lerista; species Lerista edwardsae. The sequence goes on along the minus strand of JAJKFI010000017.1, from coordinate 8,085,535 downwards.
TTGAGGCAGATTGGATGGCGGGTTTAGATTTTGGGGCTGTTAGAATGTTCAGGGCTACATTATAGTAGAAGAATACTGTTTTTATCTCACCTCAATAATACAGGCTGTTCTGTGATGTCATGGCTATAGGCCATGATGGGTTGTGCAACCTTCTTACATTAGTAGTAGGCTACTACAGAATGCCAGGTGCAAGGGAGTGGCAATGGGATGCAGGCATCTTGTTGTCTTGTGTGCTCCCTGAGGCACCTGGTGGGCCACTGTGAGATACAGGAAGCTGGACTAGATGGGCCTTCAGCCTGATCCAGTGGTGCTGTTCCTGTGAGTACATGTCTGCAGAGGAGCATCTGGCTCTGGTGGCCGTCAAAGAGAAATGCTGTGGAGAATCTTGACTAGCTACCAATGTGTTTACTTCAGAATGCCAGATGCAAGGGAGTGGCAATAGAATGCAGGAAGCCTGTTGTCTTGTGTGCTCGCTGGGGAGTCTGGTGGGCCACTGTGAGATACAGGAAGCTGGACTAGATGGGCCTTTTGCCAGATTCAGCAGGGCTTTTCTTATGTTCTTTATTGTACAGATCAGCTGCGGCTTCCCTGGTGCACGGCAAGGTTTACAACAGCAGGATCAGGGGACACACACACACACACACACACACACACACACCCTACTTGGGTTCCCAGTGTTTGTGTGTGGTGCTACTCCAGATACATTTCAGAAGCTTTATATTCAAATGACGTATTTTGGTAACTTAATGATAGTAGAGTTTTTTTTTTAATGTCTTGGTCTTGCTTTGATGTTAATTCTTCAATGTAAAATGATCACATGGGAGAAACTGGGCAAAAAATCCTCTCCGTCAGGAAGCTCTTTGATTAATCATCATATAATGTGCTGGTGAAACAGCAACTTCTGTGATAACCTTAGGGTCTGTTAGTTCTGTGATATGCTATATTTGCCATGCATTTGGACAGCGTTTTATGGCAAACTCTCTGATAAGTGTGTTGGGTGTAATAGCAGCTGGTGGGGTAAAAATACTGTATTATGAAATGTGATCAGCTATGATCGCTTGAAGCTAGCTGAGCATGGCTCATTGTTTCTGTCTCCAACTACCTACTAGAAATGGATTGGCATATAATTGGTAATTTTGACTTAAGACTGGTAAAAAAACACACACACCTTTGTTTTGGTTTTTGTAAAGCAACAGGTCTGTTTAGCCTGGAGGATATTTTTGCTCTGATATTAATGCTGGAGTTGGTTGTCTTGTGTAGTTGTGGCTTTGCCAAAAAGCCCAGCAGCCAGGAAGGGCAGGATCAATTTCCAGCTTGTCCGTTGCTTCAAAGCCTGCTATTCATTGTTTGAATTTCCCCCCTCTGAATGAATCTCTGGCCTCTTCAAGTAACTTCAACAGAGGTATAAAGAGCCATCGTCCTTTTAAATATGGTTAAGAGTGCAATCCTATGCCTGCCTTGCGCTGGTGCTACGCTCTTATGCAGGTCCAGCACTGTCACAAATATGCCGTCAAGCACATCTGTGCCTGCTAGTTGGGCACTGGACTGGCGCAAGCAGCAGCATTGGCGCACAGGTGCCACTGCGCCCATCAGCAGCGCCAGCCTTGTACCAATTGAGCATCAGTGGTGCTCGGTCGCTGCAGGGCCTCGCTGAGGGCCTGCCAGAGGCGTGACAAAGCATTATGGGTCAGTGCAGTGGGCGGTGATGGATGGCGATGCACAATGGGCATACTGCCATATCCTAAACCTTGTCCACACTCAGGGCGGCCCTGAGATTTGGGCAGAAGATTTAGCCGAGAGGGTTAATGCCTCCGTTTGCCCGAAGATAACACCTGAAGATCTCAAGGTCGTGAGCTCGGGACTGCCGGAAGTCTCTGCGAGCAGCAGACCTTGGAAACTGCGGCTGATTAAAAGCTGAGTTTCAGCTGCCTCGTGGGAGGAGGAGTGTGCTGAAATCAGCTGCATCTCTGATGGCAGCAGGGAAGCCTCATCAGCCAGCAGACGACAGACGGGTGGCTAAAGAAAGAAGGCTAAATCCAGAAAGAAAGATCTGTAGGAGAGTTGTTCTTGGAAGATAGAACATTCTGTAAATTGCAAAAACCTTCGGGTTTGTGAGAAAGTCTGCCTATGTAAACCGCCTTGAGTTCAATCATTAGAGAAATCTAGTGATATTAAGAAAGGCGGTATATAAATAAATGTATTATTATTATTATTATTATTATTATTATTGGCCATGTGGACTTGCACCAGCTCTTTTGTGGGCACAGATGCATAGGCCTGGCTGGGGCTTACCCGGGTGCAAGGGAATACCTCTCCTTGCCCTGCTCTGAGCTGCTGCTGCCGTCTCCTGCTGGGCTTAGGATATGGCCCTGCTATGTTGGCCTGATTTAGGATTGTGCTGTAGGTAACTTAGCTCCCAGAGCTTCATACTGCCTATATCTGTGTTGCTTCTCATATAGAGTCACTTGAATCTTAGATTGGGGGAGATCTGTTCAAAGAGCTGGTGTGGTGTAGTGGCTATGAGCCTGAGCTATGACTTTGGATTTTCACGGTGCAAATTTTCTCATCACCATCAACTCACAGAGGGGCCTGAAGCAAGTGGCTGTCTTGTGGTAAGATGCAGTCTTTTGGTATCAGCTCTCCATCCGGCATGTGCAGATAAGCAAACGTTATCTTAAGCGTGCAAGAATTGGAAGCTAAACATATCTCCTAGAAAACTCTAGCATATCGATATAAATACAAATTCTCAATTGTTGTTGAAATCCCCAATGAAGCTCATTGGGTGACTCAGGGTGCAATACTAACCAACTTTCCAGCACTGACCTAGCTGTGCCAATGGGGCATGTTCTGTATTCTGCAGTGGAGTTGTACTCTTGGAGGCCTCTTCGAGGTAAGGGAATATTTGTTCCCTTACCTCAGAGCTGTATTGCCCCTACTCTGGTGCTGGTTAGGATTGTGCCTTCAGGCTGCGATCGTAAACATGCTTACTTTGGAGTTTGTCCTATTGAGTTCAGTGGGGGCTTATTATGAAGTAGGCAAGCATAGGATTGCCCCTAGGCTAAAAAACTGTGGCTGGCCGAACATATCTTACTGGAATATTGTGACTATAAAGGGATGTGTGCAGTCCTGAACTCCTCTAAGAGAGGATGAGAAGCATCTGCCGTAGCAGTATGGTGAAACTTCTATTGATTCTTTTCGTACCCACTTTCAGGGCGCAATCCTAACCTGGAGTTAGGCCAGCAAAGTTTGGCCAGCAGAAGGGATACCATAAAGCACGTTTGGTCCACTCTCGGAGTCAGAGAGGCCAGCACACAGATGTGTGCCATCCCCCCTGACTCAGAGAGTGGTCCAAACAAGCTTTATGGTGTCCCTTGCACCCGTCAAAGTGTGCTGGCCTAACTGTGCTGGCCTAACTCCAGGTTAGGATTGCGCCCTTGTCTGCAAGGGGCTGTACAAAAATTGATATTACAGACTCACTGCTTCAGTCCTACAATCTAAAGAAAGGCATAAAACGCAGGGAGGAGAGAATCAAGGGGGAAGGGATATCAGGCTGAATTGCTACCCGAACAGAATACTTCTCTCCTTTCTTCCCTTAAGTTTAGATTGGTGTGTGATGGAGTCTGAAAGTGGGGAGTTGGGTGGCATTTGGGCCAGACAAGGTGATGGAAGAGGGTCTTGTGTGCTCTCTCCTCTGCTAATGCTCCAAAGTTGCTAGTGGAGGCCTTCCTACTCTTTCACTCCTTTGAAATTCCTACAAAGCTGCCTTCTGCTGAGTCAGGTAATCAGCACATTTAGGTCAGTGCTGCCCCTTGGCAGTGGCTCTCCATAGCTTCAGACCTGGTCTTTCTCAGTCCTACCTGGAATAGAATCTGCAACCTTTTGCATGCAAAACAGGTGCTCTCCCTCTGAGTTAAATCCCCATCTTTCACTTGTAACATTTTAATACTTGTAGTAAAGTACAGAATATAAAGCTGGAATGTTATTTTTCTCTTCTCCCTGGTCCCATGACAATCATATTAATAGGCTTGTAAATCAGCTTTGACTTGAAGAGACCTTTCAAAATAGCAAATGAATCTTGGGCTGTTATGAAACCTTTGGACTCGGCTGTTAGTGGCTACCTCCTTCACCTCACTCCCTTTCCCCCTCCCCAGCTTTGCTCCCTTGGTAAAGAATTCTGGCACTTACCCTCTGCCTCTTGTCTGCAGGTAACTTGGCGCTGAACTGGAGCATGCAGTTAATCCCACAAATGGTTGAGGCGTGAGGCCAGGCTTCCCTGCAAGGTGCTTGTGATGTGAACTATTTGGCATCCTGGAATGCAGCCACAGACCCTCGGCTAGAGAAGTGGACCACCTCGTGCAGACAAGAAAACCCAAATTCAAGGCTTACTAGCAATCCCATAAGCACCCTTTGGTGAAAATCTACAGGGTCCGTTTGCCTCCTGTAATAACTGAACAAGCAAGATGATTGACCTGAGCTTCCTCACGGATGAGGAGCAAGAAGCGATCCTGAAGGTCCTCCAGCGGGATGCCGACCTGAAGAGGGCCGAAGAGGACAGGGTCAGGTAAGAGCCGTGAATTGTTCCGTGGGGCAGGCAACTGAGAGTGCAATCCTGACCGGGAGTTGGACTGGCATAGTTAGGCCAGCAAAATTTGGCTGGCACAAAGGCCACCATAAAGCATGTTTGGACCACTCTTGGACTCAGGGAGGATCAATCAATCAATCAATCAATCAATCAATCAATCGTATTTATATACCGCTTTTCAACACAAGTTCACAGAGCGGTTTACAGGCAAATAATAACATTAAAGTTAAATGGCTCCCTGTCCCAAAAGGGCTCACAATCTAAAAGAATGGAGAACACCACCAGCAATAGCCACAAGAAAGACACTGTGCTGGGGTGAAGAGGGGCAATTGCTCTCCCCCTGCTAAGTATAAGAGGACACCACTTGAAAAAGTGCCTCTTGCCCAGTTAGCAGGATGGCGCACACCTGTGTGCTGGCCGCTCTGACTCTGAGAGTGGTCCAAACAGACCTTACGGTGTCCCTTGTGCTGGCCAAACTGTGCCAGCCTAACTCCAGGTTAGGGTAGTGCTCTGAGATACATTAAGGTATCGGGCATAACCTGTTCCTCTCAGTTCTGCTGGACTTGTAGCCATTAGCCAAGAGGTTTCAATGCATTTGAAGGCCATGCTTGATACCATGCTTGATGTTCATGTGTGTGTCGTGTGAGCATACTGATCTTTACAGTGTGTTGTGTGAGCATACTGATCTTTACTGATCTTTGGGAATGATGGTTGTTTTCAGAGATTCACGGGGTGGCTCTTAGCATATGTTCAAAGCACCTTTCCATGCATTCATGAGGTATATCCGCAGTCACCAAACGTGTGACCGCTATGGGCAGAAAAAGCCATCCCTGTTCGGACCACCTCGCAGCTCACAAATAGCTCACTCTGGGCAGTCGGGTCTGTAGCCCACTGCCCAGCAGGCTTTGTGCTTGGATTTCTGGGCAGACACAACTATGCATTAAGTCGCTCTGCAGAGATCGGGTGGGCTGTTTGTGAGCAGCACGGTGGAGCATTAAGCGTTGCTCATGGTGGGGAGAGATTCGGCATTGCACCAGATCTGGCCCGTGGGCCATAGTCTAGGTTGGTGATGGAAGGTCTGCCCCTCCTAGATGCATTTGTTCTGTATGCGCAGAGCCTGATGCTATGTCCTCCTACCCATGCATGTTCATTGAGTGTGCACAGTATGCAAGAAAATTGTTGCTTGAGGTGTACATCTCTGTCCGGCTGTCATGTCTGAAGTACTGTAAAACCTGTGACTAGAAATGACGGGAAGATGAGCCTACGTACTGTAAGCAACTTATGAAGAAAGACTACAGCCTTTGGAGCGCTTCAGTCTAGAAAAGAGGCGTCTGAGGGGGGGGGACATGATTGCGATGTACAAAATTATGCATGGGACGGATGGAGTGGATAGAGGGATGTTCTTTTCCCTCTCGCACAGCACCAGAACCAGGGGACATCCATTGAAATTGAGTATTAGGAGAATTGGGATAAAAGGAAATACTTTTTTACCCAGGGTGTAATTAATCTGTGGAACTCATTGCCACAGGAGGTGGTGATGGCATCTGGCCTAGGTGCCTTTAAAAGGGGATTGGGTAGGTTTCTGGAGGAAAAGTCCATCGTGGGCTATAGGCCATGATGGGTAGTGCAACCTCCTTACATTAGAAGTAGGCTACCTCAGAATGCCAGATGCATGGGAGTGGCAGCAGGTTGCAAGTATCTTGTGTCTCATGTGCTCCCTGAGGCATCTGGTGGGCCACTGTGAGATGCAGGAAGATGGACTAGATGGGCCTTTGGTCTGATCCAGTAGGACTCCTCTTATATTCTTATGTCTGTTTCATAACCCCTTTAGCTCTGTAGAAAACGAGTCATCTGTCTCCAGCCTGACCTGCATGTTCTTTTGCTACTTGTGGCTTTTTCCAGCAGTTGGCAAAATTGATTTCTTTGCTTGGATTCCATCTGCAAGGCAAATCACGGCATTCCGGATTTGAGGCCCTTTCTGCCTGATTGGTTGCAGCGTGTGCCCTAACCAACATTGTAGCTCTTGCCAACTACACCCGCAAGCCCAGGTTCTTCTCATTGGCAGTACTTCCTTCTGTGTGTTGGTTGGTTTGGAATGATAACGCATGGCAGACGTACATTCAGCAGATCTTGGAAGCTCTTTTCTCCGCAGTTCTAAGTATAATTGCAGAGTAGATCTCCTTAACAGATAGAAACACACGATAAAAATAATCTGGCGCCTTGAGACTTCAGCCACTGTGGCCGCTGGCACCATACAGTCTGTAAGAGCACAGCGTTGTGGTTGTGTTTCCATTAGGAAAAGCCTCTCCTGTGGTCTTCCTGCCTTTTCTTTCTGGCAGGAGCCCTTGAGAGAGCAAGAAATGCTTTTCTTACTTTACGTTCTGTTTTATATTTATTTGCCTGATGCCGTAAACCAGGAGTGTCAAACATGAGGCTTGTAGGCTGGATGCAGTCTGTGGAAACACTTTACGTGGCCTGCATGGTAATTTGGCTCTCCCAGAGTCAACCTTTTCAACAGCTCAGCTTCTGCTAAGGTATTGCTCTCCAGAATACCTCTCACTGGCTGAGCTGTGAAGTGGCACCTCAGCAGAAATGACACTGGGCGGCCCCCACAATAATGGGGCTCTCCCATATCTTGAAAATATGAGCAAGACTTGCATATTTTCTCTTGTCATTTGCAGCTAATGAGTTCCTAAGTTAGCGGGGAAAATGTGCTTATTTTTGGTTGTCACCTGCATAACGGTGTCACTTCCTGCTTAATGACATCATTTCCAGCCCTTAACAGGAGCCATGAATGCTATTCTGTTCCCTGAGGCACCTGGTGGGCCACTGTGAGATACAGGAAGCTGGACTAGATGGGCCTTTGGCCTTCAGCAGGGCTCTTCTTACATTCTTATTTACTGTATGAAATGAGTTTGACACTCTAGTGTACACTGGAGGAGGATTTTGGGGAGATTGGAGCATAGCTTTTAACCAGCGTCCTGTAGGCCAGTGTTCTTCAAACTGTGGGTCGGGACCCACTTGGTGGGTTGCAACCTGATGTCTGGTGGCTTGCAGAAAGTTGGCAGTAGCTGTTTTGGAAGCTGCAGATTTTACTCTTGCTTTATTACTTTGGTGAGTGTTAAGTTTAAATTTTCAAGTGTTTTTATTTCAGTTCTTTTGCATAATATTTTGTACTAATCTTGCTTTCTAGCAGAGATGTTTTATGGTTGTGCCAATTTGCATTCCAGGAGCGTCATTTTATTATGTTAACAGTGATGGCACTTCTGAATATGACATCACTTCCAAGTTAATGACATCACTTCTGGTGGGTCCTGACAGGAGTGCCATTTCAAAAAGTGGGTCCCAGTCTAAAACGTTTGAGAACTGCCATAGGCACACCTCTAACATTTACCCTAGTGTGACAGAGTCTGGCTCTCCTCCTGATAAGAACAGCAAATACCAGTTGGTTGTGCCTGATCAAATCTTTGCGCCTGCCCAAAATACAAAGTAAACCAAGCTGTATTATCTGTAGAAAAAGGTGTCCTTTGTCCTGTTGTTGCCTTTTTCCTTTCTTCTTCCATGGGCTCTGAAATATAACTGGAATTCAGCTTGCAACAATTAATGGGAAGAAAAAGCAGTAAGAATACTGAAATCCACGTAAATTTGAAATTCTGTTTAGGTTCCTTTATTTATACACAGGATATGATGTACACTGCAATGCAATATGAAGGGACACTGCAATTCAGCTACCTTCCTGAAGCTGAGCAGAATTGGAAGGGCCAGCTGGAAACCACCCTGGCAACCACTTTGAGTTGCGTAACAGGAGGAAAGCAGGATATATACAGAATATGCCCACAAGTTTCAAGATACTCCTGTAATTGGAGCTTCTTGAAATCATAGAGGAGGTGTGCAACTGTGCATAGGTTTCCAAAACCTGGTGTGTGTCTCTAATTCCTGTACGTGTAACAACTATCTGCATGTCACAGTGGTTTAGTGTTTGCACTAATAAATGGGACCCTTGGATTTCTGGAAGTGTCTTTTGCCCCATTGATATGGGGTACGTGGAGCCGGGATGAGACCCAGGGCTCAATTTTAACCTGGAGGTAGGCCAGCAAAGTTTGGCCATCACAAGGGCCACCTTAAAGCGTGTTTGGACCACTCTTGGAGTCGGGGAGGATGGTGTACATCTGTGTGCAGGACACTCTGACTCCAAGAGTGGTCCAAACATATTTTATGGTGTCCCTTGTGCCTGCCAAATTTTGCTGGCCTAACTGTGCTGGCTGAACTCCAGGTTAGGATTGCGCCCCTAGTGTTGCTTGTTGCCATGATACTTTTTTGGGAAGAGGATGACGACGATTGCTAGCTTTGGAAACTGCATGATTGAAAATGCTAGCTAGAATGTGGCTCTTGTGATTTTAGATTCTAGCCACTCACCACAGCTATTGTACTACAAATTAAACCAAAAAAAGTTAAAACCACAATTTTCTTTTTAAAGCAGCGAATAAGTTGGCAACAGCCTTGTCAGCAGCTCATCCGGACTGTATTTTTGTTGTTCAGTTGTTGTTCCGTCGCTAAGTCTTGTCCGACTCTTTGCGACCCCATGGACCACAGCATGCCAGGCCTCCCTGTCCTCCACTAGCTTCCGGAGTTCACCCAATTTCATGCTCATTGCTTCGGTGACACTGTCTAACCATCTCATCCTCTGCCGCCCCCTTCTCCTTTTGCCTTCCATCTTTCCCAGCATGAGGGTCTTTTCTAAAGAGTCCTCTCTTCTCATGAGGAGAAGAGTACTTGAGCTTCAGTTTCAGAAGTACTTGAGCTTCAGTTTCAGGATTTGTCCTTCCAGGGAGCAATCAGGCTTGACTTCCTGGAGGATTGACCGATTGGATCTCCTTGCAGTCTGGGGATTCTCAAGAGTCTTCTCCAACACCATAATTTGAAAGCATCTATTCTTCGGCGCCCTGCCTTTCTTATGGTCCAGCTCTCACAGCCATACATTGCTACTGGGAAAACCATTGCTTTGACTATGCGAACCTTTGTTGGCAGGGTGATGTCTCGGCTTTTTATTAAGTTGTCTAGGTTCGCCATAGCGTTCCTCCCAAGAAGTAAACGTCTTTTAATTTCATGGCTGCAGTCACCATCTTCTTGTGATCTTGGAGCCCAGGAAAATAAACTCTGACACTGCTTCCATTTCTTCCCCTTCTATTTGCCAGGAAGTGAGGGGAGTGGTTGCCATGATCTTAGTTTTTTTAATGCTGAACTTCAAGCCAATTTTGGCACTTTCCTCTTTCACCCTCATCAGAAGGTTTTTTAGGTCTTCCTCACTTTCTGCCATTAGAGTGGTATCGTCTGCACATCTGAGGTTGTTGATATTTCTCCCAACGATCTTGATTCCAGCTTGTGAATCATCCAGCCCTGCCTTCCTCATGATGTACTCTGCATATAAGTTAAATAAGCAGGGTGACAGTATACAGCCTTTTTTTTGTACTAAGCCTTTTTTTGTATTTTTGTACTAAGAGCCAAAGAAGAATTTTGTCATTGTTGTTGGGGACCTTCTGTGGGGTGGGTTTTGCTGCTTGCTCAAGTTGCCCATCATGGAAGGAAAGGATTGAAAGGTCCAGCTTGTTTCGTATCGCTATCCTGTGGGCATCTCACTGAATGCAATGATATTTCTGTACTTTCATTCCATTTCTGTCTTCTTCCACTGTCTTGGCTCTGCCCAACACACCTCATGTTTTGAACTGGACTAGGTTCCCAACGTATCAGACGTCAAAACTACTACCGGTAGGGCTCTGACGGAGAAAATTGCTGCCAGCTTGCTTCTCCCAGACACAACAATTAGTGATGGAAAATTCCTGTGGGTTGCTGATAGTTTTTGCATGCAAGTCAGGAGATCTAGGAGCTTTTTCCTACTTGGCTGTGTTCCTAACATGCACTAGGGCTTAGAATTTCTTGTTGTCTTATTTCTGCAGAAGTGTGCCTAACCTAATGTTTTGTCATTTCTGTTATAACTATCAGACGGCAAAGTGATCTGAAAAGGTAAGCCTGCTTTGACCTCTTTCTCCCCCTAACCCTGCCCCAAATAGTTCATTCAAATTGACCTCAAGAGAAGCACCCATCACAGATCAAACATCAAGCAGTGTCTTGCGTAAGCACTTACACAATGCCTTTCTTTGAGCGCAGTTCCCATTCCAGAGGTCAGTGAAGGTCTCCAAACCTGGGTTCAGAAGGAAACTTAAGGGCTTGAAAAAGCCATTCTCAAAGTAGGGACAAACTTCCAAGCCTCGCCTCTGGGCTCAGAAACATTTGTTGTGGGAGTTTCATTGAGTGACAAGATTGGGTGTAAGGCAGTCATCAGTTGACCTACTCACCATGTCACTATGGATTAGGACAGTGGTTCCCGCTGTAGGTCAGGACCCACCAGTGGTGTCGCAAGCCAAGTTCAGGTGGATCGGGAAGCACCTAGAGCAGCTGTATTGAAAATATGGGAAGATGGGATGCTGGAAAGGGGAGGGCTTGTGTCAAGGTTGTAAATACAGGTGTGCCCCAGTATCCACTCATTCAGTATCCACGGTTTCAGTTATCCATGGATACCATGGATACTGGGACGCCTATTAAAAAGATAGGGAAACATGAAACACATCCCTTTTTTTACCTTGTTGCAGCAAAACCACTGATGTTCTCCTTTATTTAAAAAGGCGTCCCCAGTATCCACGATGGAATCCAGAAAGGAGTCCCTGCGGATCCTGGGGCTTGCCTGTAGCCATTTTTCTTTCTGATTCACTTTGCTATTGGAAAATGGCTGAGAAATTACCTAAATTATTGCTGCGTTCTCAGGAAACGCTCTGGTGTAACAATGTAACACTTCCGGCCATGACATCACTTCTGGTGGGCCCCAGACAGATTGTCATTCTAAAAAGCGGGTCCTGGTGCTAAAAGGTTTGAGAACCACCAGATTAGGAGATTGGTTGGAACAAACATTGGCTGAGACAGATCAGAGATTTGCCCTGATTGAGCTCACCCAGGCAAAATACAGCAAACAGGAGACTCTCCCACAAACCCTCATGCAGATCAGTCAAATGCTCTAAGCCAGGGGTTCCCAAACAGTGCATTATGATGCCCTGGGGTGACACAATGGCCAGGAGTGCCACAGGGTGTTTGTTCAGCTGGCCACAAAACCACAGCAAACGCTAGAAAGAATGGCGAGAGACTCGGCTAGGCTGACTGAGGTCCTCAGCACAGTTTTCATGCGCAGGGAAAGGCCCAACTGCCTGCATTGAGCCTCTTGCCATCCTTTGCAGAGTCGTGTTGAGGTATCTGTCCAACACGTGTTGACCTCGTGTTGAGGTCTAGTCACTTGTGCATTGCATTTGCACGGGTGAAAGTGGGGACATCATGGGCCTCGGAAGATAGAGAAGTACTGGCCTAAGTAGGATTTTTCTTTGAGTTATTTGAGCCTGCCTCACAAACACTTTCTTTCTGGGCCTGCTAATCGTTATTTATTTATTTAATGCACTTCTATACCGCCTTTCTCCAGATTTCACTGGACACAAGGCGGTTTTATGTTGGCAGGCCGTTCATAAACCCCATTTTTTCAGTTGGGGTTTTTACAACTATTGTTTTATGTACCATTCACAGAACCAGGTGTTTCCCTTTCAGTGTGTGGTCATCATCCTGGCTGCACTCTTACACCTTCAGAGCCTTCACAGCCCACCAGCAGATCACACCTTGGTCGGTTCTCAAGACTTTAGCCGTCTTTTGTCAGCTGACTCCTCAGCACTCCTCCATGAGCTCTGTCAGCAACTTCTGGTCTCCCATCCAAGGCCAAGCCAAGGCTGAGCCTGCTTAGCTTCTTCAGGCAGGGCAACAGTTCAACCTCCAGACCATACTTCCTGCCCCAATCCTAACCCTAATCCTCCCTTAGAACCCTTTCTCATCCTCCCACTCACAGGCACAGTGCAATAGAGCATATATTGGGTGCTTCCTTGCTCCTCTTCTGTTGGGGAGAAAAGTCAACCACTGAACCAGCTGGTATTATGCTTTTTTATTATTATGGTGTAAATTTTCTTAATACCCCTTTTCAACAAAGAAGATCACAGTTTCTGTAGCTAAATAAATAAATGTTTCCCTGACTCCAGAGGGCTTGCAATCTAAAAGTGACCCCGGCAACAGCCACTAGAAAAGATGCAAGACTGGGCCACTTATTTATTCTTCAAACTTTCTTTTGGGTTTGGGGATAGAGGCTGAAAAAGAAAGGTGGATTAAAAACAGCATGAACCAACAATACCACAAAAACAACAATGCCTAACCTAGATATTTGTATTTGAGTGCAGCAGCTTCTTGTGTTTGATATTGGCTCAATCTACCTGCAATTTATGTTTGATATTTATATTCCACCCTATTCCATGGGCTTAGAATGGCTTTGGGGTGTGTGTGTATGTGTGCTTTAATTCTCTTTGTTGAAAATGTCGCTAAGGCCGTAAGGTCAAATTAAGTGTGTTAACAGAGACCACATCCTTTTTTGAGGCAGAAATGTGTGGTATAGTTCCCCCTTTTTATGCAAGGTTTATGTTCCAGAGTCAAGACCTAAAGTTGAAATTGTGTAAGTATACACAAAAGGGCATTGAAAATCCCTGGCAGCCAGAAAGTTTGGCAGCTCGTGGTGATGTAATTGTGTCACTTCTGGATTGCCAAGCTTAAAGCACCCATGACTAACTGGGTTGTAAAGGAGCACATGACAAATGCCTTCAGCCAGTCCTCTTTATATGCAAACTCGCTATCTGCAAATTGGCTTATCTGGGAGGGCCAGAATTGCTACTTGCCTTCCTGTTCTCATTATCCACTATACTATGCAGAGACCTTCCAAAGGCTGCTGAGACTTTCAGAATAGCACCTGCGACCAGAGCTGACCCCGTTAAAATGGTCGGCAGAAGCATCCACCAGCTACGTTTAAGGTGTCCATGCTGGTTGCAGGTGCTATTGCGACAGTCCCTGCAGCCTCTGGAAGGTCTTCAGCAATCAGATATTTTGGCACTTTCTGCTGCTCTCTGCTGACTTCCTGAGAGTCTCTGCTGGATTCTTCTGATGGCAGATACATTGCCCTTTGCACCTAACCTCACTGATCCCATAAGATCCATGGTTTTTTATCTGCGCTATCCGTGAGGATTTCCAGGAACTGACCCTAGCAGATAATGAGGACTGACTGTATTTCTAAAAAATCAATTGGTTGTGGTGGGGCACCTTATGAAGAAATGTGTCAAGATTAATATGTGCTTTGCTGAAAGTCCTTCTGTGCTATTTGGTATTGGGTTTGGATTACTGCATCTGAGCAATTTATTTAGGACAGTGGTGTACCATATATGAATGTACCATTTTCTAGCCAACATAGTTCAGGTCTTTCCCAATCCTGCATAGTCACTCCCCCATACTGGAGAATGCATTCTTTATGGAGAACTCCCCTTGATGAGTTTCCTAAACACTGATAGGAATGTATGATTGATTTGGGTGAGAAGTTCTGGAGTTTTCCTAGGAAATTGTAACCGGAAACTCCACAGCTACCGCCCATGTGGAAGTATGCACCATTTCCCAACAGCTGTGTCAACACAATTGAGAGAACAAGTTGTATCTATACAGTAAGTTAAATGTTTCCCCACGACCGAATGGTCCAGTTGTGACCGACTGTAGGGGATGGTGCTCATCTCCGTTTCTAAGCCGAAGAGCCGGTGTTTGTCCTAGGACAAGTTTCCATGGTCATGTGGCCAGCGTGACTGTATGCCAAGGCGCATGGAATGCTGTTTACCTTCCCACCGATGTGGTACCTATTTATCTATTCACATTTTTACATGCTTTTGAACTGCTAGGTTGGCAGTTCAAGACCACGCGGGAGAGTGAGCTCCCTTCACGTGTCCCAGCTCTTGCCAACCTTCTGCTCAGCAACTGCGGTTTAACCCACAGCACCACCACGTCCCTACCTATACATTATTACGTACTAAATGTGCTAATCACACACATGGCCTACAATCTAGATGGCAGAGAGAACAAAAGGGAGTTGGGGCAGGGTTAACTGAGAAAACTATGTTATTGTTTGAATGCGTTGTAAATTTGGTAGGTGCTGGAGTATCCCTGTGAGGCATGTGAGCATTCTGCAGTATTTATTTTTAAATAAATGTGTGCCCCATTATCCACTGATTCTGTATCCTCTGTTTCAGTTATCCACATATACCATGGAGACTGAGACTCCTATTAAAAAGACAGGGAAACAGCAGCAACAGTTTTGCATCAACAGGTTTAAAAAAGACTTGTTTAATGTTCTTCTATCTTTTAAAAAGGGGACAAGGTGGCGCAGTGGGTTAAACTGCTGAGCTGCGAGCTTGCTGACTGGAAGTTTGGTAGTTCGAATGCACAATGGAGTAAGCTCCCGTTGCTTGTCCCAGCTCCTGCCGACCTAGCAGTTCAAAAGCACCTAAATGCAAGTAGATAAATAGCTACCACTTCGGCGGGAAGGTAACGGCATTCTATGCGCCTCGACATACAGTCTTGCCGGCCACATGACCACGGAAGCTTGTCCTTGGACAAACACCGGCTCGGAATGGAATGCCAGCAGTGACTGGGGCATGCCTGAATTGTTACTGTGCGCCATGAAAAATGCCCTCTTTGACACGTGACTGTTGAGAGCTGCAAGAACCACGGCATTGTGCTGTTTCCTGTTGCATCCTTGGAGAAAGCACATGTCAAATGATGTAAGCTACTCCGGGCCCACATGGGAAGGTGTGGTGTATATTTAAATACATACAAAATGTTTACTTTTCAGGATTGTGTTTAATTCCCTTCAGCCTGAAATTTGCTTAAGGGGCTGTTAGGTAGGGTATAGATGACTGTGTACACAAGTTCTGATATTCATAGACCCGGCTTCTCCCTAGCATAAAGTCTTCCAGGCTATGTCCACACGCATTGCTCAGAGGCAGCAGTAGATGAGGGTTGTTTTCACTCCCTTGGGCTGTACCAGTGCATGACCAAATATTTTCCCATGGAGGGGAAAAAATGTTAGACTAGACCAGCAATTGTTAACCTTTTTCTTCTCATGGCACGCTGACCTCTGTGGTCTTCACCTCTTGCGGTATCACTTTTAGCTTCAGGGAGACTATTCTGGGTGGTGTGTTTTAGTGCAATTGTCTATAGCAGTGGTTCTCAAACATTTTAGCACCCACTTTTTAAAACAACAATCTGTCTAGTGATGGAAGTGGAAGTGATGGCATGGCCAGAAGTGTAGTCATTGTGGCACCAGAGCCTGCTGCTTTCCTGCAAATGCAGCAATAAGGTGGGCTATTTCTCAGCCTTTTTCCAATAGCAAAGTGAATCAGAAAGGAACAAATAGCCTATTTACAACCTTGGTACCAGCAAAACAACCACAAAGCCCTCCCTCTTTCCACATCCCATCTTCCCATATTTTCAGTATGGCTGCTCTAGGTGCTTTGCGGCCCACCTGAAATTGGCTCATGACTCACTGGTGGGTCCTGGCCCACAGTTTGGGAACCATTGGTCTATATAGTAATGAATTGTCTGTCTCTCTTCCTCTGCTGGCAGAGCAGGCCTTGGAAACAGAGCCACAGAACTCAGAAGAGTTTTTCAGCAATTTCAGCCACTGTGCTCCAAACTGCTGTGGCACATCTACAGATCTTTTGTGGCACACCAGTATGTTGCAGCCCACTCTGGACTAGAAAACCTCTGGACTAGAAGGTTAGACTACTAGAGCTCTTCCCACTGAGATCTAATTGTCGAAACGCAGCCTTCTTTAGACTAAAGCCACACGCTTCTGTCATCTCATCTAGGGTGGCACCAGAGGTCAGCCCGCACAGCCACTGGTTGGGGGCCCACCTGGCCAGGCCAACCTCTGAACCCAACAACAGTGTTGGCCATAGTAACCAGTGGCGTCATGCAGCTGGAACGCTGGGCGGGAGGAACGGGTGAGCGGCAGCCCGCCCGTTCCGTTCCGTTGTCTTCCCCGCCCCCGCAGGAGCGGGGAAGATGGTGAACCGGAGCGGTACGCAATGGGCGGGCTGCCGCTCACCCGTTCCTCCCACCCAGCGTTCCGGCTGCATGACGCCACTGATGGTAACCCCCAGTGCACCATCAGGGTTCAGGCAAGGGGCAAATTGGGAGGCCCTGGAGCAAAGCTTTGCTCTGGGGTCCCCAGCAGCCTTGCACCAGCACAGATCTCATCTGTTTTTGAGAACTAGGCCTACACAAAGTTAAAGCCTTATGAGTGGGTGGGGGCATACCTTGTGGAGATGCGACTAGTCTTGGTAAGGTATCTTTGACACTTGAGAGGCAGCTCAGAGGCGCCTTAATTACACAGTCGTTTTAGAGGATGCATTTAAAAACTGTAAAATGCATTTGACATTCTCAGAGTCTTCAGAACAGCAGCAAGGCCAACCAGACACTACATCAGCCTCTCTCAGCCCCTCGGAGACTTTCATCGGCTTCCTTAAAGTTCAAACTAGGTGTCGTCAGTACATTTTGTACATTTTACAAAGTTCATTCCACGTCATAGCACACAGGCTGCTGGGCTGGACTGGGGTGAGAAGATTCGCTGCCCAAAACTGCCTTTCCTGCTCTAACATAGGTGAGGAGGGCATAATCCCTACTTCCTCTTAACATGACTCATTGAAAACTGAGTTGTCCTCTTAATGGCAGGCTTGGCCTTTAAGGTACAAATGACTTGGTGTGCCCAGAAGGTGCATCTCCTGCAGCAGAACTTTCTTCTTTGAATTATTGCTTGTACCAGACTGTCTGCGAAACCTGCTGCACACCAATCTGATACTTGCGTGCTCATAGCCAAGCAGAGCTAAGTGCCATTATTTTACTTGAGGCACCCTTGAGGGCACAGGAAAAATAGTCACTAGCCTACTACTAGCCATAAAACCCCAGGGAAAGTAGGCGTGTGAAGCTGAAGCTGCAATACTTCGGCCACCTCATGAGAAGAGAGGACTCTCTAGAAAAGACCCTCATGCTGGGAAAAATGGAAGGCAAAAGGAAAAGGGGGCGGCAGAGGATGAGATGGTTAGAGAGTGTCACCGAAGCGATGAACATTAATTGGGCGAACTCCGGAAGCTAGTGGAGGACAGGGAGGCCTGGCGTGCTGTGGTCCAGGGGGTCGCGAAGAGTCGTACACGACTTAGCAACTGAACAACAACTGCAAGAAATCCAGGGGAGATCCTGGGGTGGGGGTGGGGGTCAGTGCCCAGGGGCCCACTTCCAGGGGGTGCGCCCCAAGGAGGTGCCACTCCTGCTCCTTCTTGGAGGGATGGGGCGGCACAGCCCTTCAGTGCCAGGTCACTGACTCAGTGGTAGTGGGTGGGCAGGGAGGGGCAGACAGTGTTGCCGCCCTCCTGTAGGCCAGCACCGGGGGCATTTGTGCCCCTTACCACCCAGTCTGCCACTGCATAGATCTTTCCCCAAGATTGCAGCAACTGGAGCAGACGATGGAGGCCAAGAAAAATGGCAGCATATATTGGAAAGCTCGACTCCTTCTGGTAGGCATCTTTTAAAAAGAATGTGTTGAAGATTTCATCGTGGAGCCTTCCAGCAATATATACTGTATATATGTTCAGACCCAGCTTAGACCTTTAGATTGTTAGGTAAGGTTCCAGACAACACCCATTCAGTGATTCAACCTGGGAAGTAAGCTTTGTGTATCTGCACCACACCCTCCATCAGTCAACTGAAAGATTCTAAGGCTTAGAGGAAGTGAATTAGACATTTCGGAGTCATAATATGCTGAGTCAATGCCTTTTCTTGTAAGGTAATTCTCAATCTGTGTCCTAGCAGGCCTTCTCAGATCAAGGCTTTCCAGGCTTTGGGTTGACGACTCTTGAAACAAGCAACAAAAATCAAGTAACTGCATGAGGCCTGGACTGGGTAGAGCCCTCTGCATTCAGGGGGTGAGGCCCAGAGAAAGTCCTGGAGCAGTGTCCAGTGGAGTGTTCTGGGGGTACAGGTTCTAGTCCCAAAACTGTCCATTCACTTTAGCTTGTATTTTATTTGAGGAATATATACCTTGTCTTTCGAATGCTGAAGCAAATGCCCGAGTTGGCTAGTCGAAACCACTATTTTTCAATGGGTTTTTTAAAAATGAATATACAGTATTCTGTGATTTCCCCCTAATCCTCAGTCCCAGATGCAGCCTTCACAGTGTGGTTCCCTCCTCTGGCTGTGTGCCATTGAGCTGCAGCAGGCAGTTGTAAGTCAGGCCTGGACAGGTCCTCAAGGTCATACTTTGTTCTTTTGCTGGCTGGCCTTCTCACACATTCACGCACTGACCTATCCAGCTCACCAGCACCTCTGTCCTGCCACAACAGGTACTGCAGCTTGTCACAGCCTGACATTCCAACTCCCATCCAAAAACAGGACCACAGATTCTCCTGCTTCAGGTAGTACCAGCAGCTCAACCATTTGTCTTCACCTCCTGCCCCATGATGACAGCTCTAAAACCAACAGCGTTGCCATTTGCTTTTCTAGCAACTGGCCTGAAAGCAGAAAATGCTGCTGCTGTTGCCACCACCACCTTCTCCTCGCACATAATGACAACCTTATTGGATTTGTCAAGACAAAAAGGTAGTTTAGTGGGTGTTGTCCAGGATAGTTAGAAGCATCATAAGTAATATTGGGTGCAGGGCCATGTAAAGTCTAGAACAGGTCTCTTGAGGAACTGAAAAGCTTTCCCAGCAGAGGACCTTCTGAAGATTTTCAGCATCACCCCATCAACATAGTATGTGGGCATTACAGGCTAGCTTGGAAAGGGACCGTCATCTCCTTGGCAGCAGTTCTTGTTTCCATAGGATGGCCAGCCATGTGCTCAGGAAACCATAACTTCCAGTGCTTCTGGACTAACTTCCAGTTCTCTTCTTGAACAAGTGTATGTGTCGACATCCAGTACTCTGCTCTGAGCTTAACCTGGACTCAAAGTGCCACATTATGTGTAAATTTCACCAGGAAGTAAGGGCACATTTGGACCACTCTTGGAGTCTGAGAGGGCAGTACACAGACATGCACCATCCTCCCTGACTCCGAGAGTGGCCAGAACATCCTTTATGGTGTTCCTTGTGACAGCCAAATTTTGCTGGCCTAACTCCAGGTTAGGATTGAGCCCTCCGTGGTATAGCTCAATTAGACAAACTTGGGTGGGCTTAGAAATGAGTCTGGGACAAACTGGTAGGCGGCTACTAAACAGGCAGGATTTGGATCAGTTAAGTGGTACGGGGAAAGGGCTACCGCTAAATGTAGTCTTTGAGAAGGGTCAAAAAAGGGTTTAATAGCTATACTACCTGGAAGTGTGAGCTTAACCCACATGATACCTCCTTAAGGTAGTTATTAAGATGATAGCTGGGTGTGCACATCTGAGAGGTCTCCTACTAGTACAGTCAAGAGTTTTCATTCTGGGATAAACAGTGTTGATTTGTACAGAAAAGCCTTTTATGCAAAACATACAAGGGAGGAAGTTACTCATTAATTTGTGAGGTTTGAGCACTTTTTGTGGATAGACATAGCAATCCGACTTCTTGAGTAATAGGCCATTTTGGAAATGGGATAACTGACGGTAGCAAGCTGTCGTCTGATACGTATATTGCCCATTCAAGTTTAAGAGGTTGGATCCTCTCCCCCCGCCTTGCCTCCTAAGACAGTGTTGTTGTTGTTCTTCAGTCACTAAGTTGTGTCCGACTCTTCGCGACCCCATGGACCACAGCACACCAGGCCTCCCTGTCCTCCACTAGTTTCCAGAGTTCGCCCAATTTCATGTTCATTGCTTCGGTGACACTATCTAACCATCTCATCCTCTGCCGCCCCCTTCTCCTTTTGCCTTCAATCTTTCCCAGCATGAGGGTCTTTTCTAAAGAGTCTTCTCATGAAGTGGCCAAAGTATTTGAGTTTCAGCTTCAGGATTTGTCCTTCCAGGGATCAATCAGGCTTGACGTCCTGTAGGATTGACCGATTGGATCTCCTTGCAGTCCAGGGGACTCTCAAGAGGCTTCTCCAACACCATAATTCAAAAGCATCTATTCTTTGGTGCTCCTCATTCCTTATGGTCCAGCTCTCACAGCCATACATGACTACTGGGGAAACCATAGCTTTGACTCTTAACCATTATTGGCAAGGTGATGACCTGGCTAAGGCATTACACAACTGCAAACATCAGAAGTTCCCAGTCTCTCTGGGCATGCAAAAACTCCATTATGTATGTTACGTGCCACAATTCATTTCGCAGTGACCCACTGGAGCATCAACAGCCTCATGTTCTCGTATTCCATAAAGCATCCATTGATAAAAATGAGAAGACCCTGGAGGCAGAACGAAACCGTTAGGAATCCTTTTTGTTTTGGATTACATTTCTCAGTATTTTAAATTCCTTGAATTCTCATATGATCAATTTACACTGGAAGAATCATAAGGCAGGCAAAGTTGTCCATTATCTCATGGCTAGAATTTTAGGTCCCATGTGACCAGTCACACTGTACTCAAGTAGTATTGCATAACTGGGCGCAAGGAAGGCCTTGATGGGTTGAGACACTGCTTTCCCAAAGGTAGTTAATATGGCTGAGAAGGTCATAGGGGGAGATTCTGGTTGGCTTGCCACTTCTGCACGCACGAGCCCCTGCTGCAGCTGGGGTGACCAGGGCAGATGTACTCTTGCTGGTGAGAAATCGCCATTGCTATGATGATGATGATGTTGCCATACTTCCTGATCAGCTTCCTGATCAAGATTTTATTTTTTATTTATTTTGAAGAATGTATATCCCGCCTTTCCCATGCCGAAGCAAATGCCCAAGGTGGCTTCCATGGGCAGGCTAGTCTAAACCACCATTTTTCAATGGGGTTTTTACAAATATACTGTATTCTGCAATTCACCTAATCCTCAGTCCCAGATGTAGCCTTCACAGTGCGGTTCTCTCGTCTGGCCATGTGACATCGAGCTTCAGCAGGTGATGGTCAGTCCATCCTGGACAGGTTGTAAAGGTTGGATTCTGTTCTTTTGCCAGCTGGCCTTCTCACAACATTCCTGGACTGGCTAATCAGCTCCACACTGACCCCGTTCCGCCACAACAGGTACTGCAGCTTGACACAGCCTGGTGATCTGTCTCCCATCCCAAAATAGACCACAGGTTCTCCTGCTTAGCTTCAGGCAGTACCAGCAGCTCAACCATCAGTCCACACCTCCTATTCAGAGTTGACATTTGAGACTAGCCAAGTTGTGCTCTAGCTGAGGATCTGTGTCCGACCTGATTACCCAATTGGCCGACTGAGCACCTGCTTCAGACACCAGCAAAGCAGGGGCACAATTTTTTTGGGGAAAAAAAAAAATCAAAGTTGTCATCATGGGAAAAATCAAGACTTTGTCAGACTATATACTCATCTCTCTTTTTTCTTGTTCTGATTATCCCAACCTAAACGGGGGGTTGGGGAGGGGAAGAGGGACCATCCTACTAATGTAGACTGAAATAATTTATTTATTTGAAGAATTTATACCCTGCCATTCCCATGCTGAAGGAAATGCCCAAGGCGGCTTGCATGAGCAGGCTAGTCTAACCCCAATAATGCAAGGAAATTGGAGCCTGTTATGTGTTGCAATATTATGGATTGATTCTTCTGAGTTATAGATACCTGATTTGTTTTTTCCCCCTTACATATACATAAAAATAGTGCATGTTGTGTAATTTGTTCCATTTTACATTTATGGTATCGTTTTTTATTTTGAATTGCAAGAAAATAGAATAACCTTTAAACTAATTTTTTTTCCAGGCACTTACCTGAAAAAATTAAAGATGACAGCCAGATAAAGAACATGAGTGGACAGTGGTTTTATGAAGCCAAGGCCAGGAGGCACAGGGAGAGGATACATGGGGCAGACATCATACGGGCATCAATGAGGAGGAAACCGCTGACAACCGGTAGGCCATGTTCATTTTCTCTTTTATACTGAAAGTCAAGAAATATTTATTGAAAAGATATCTAAAAAGGTAAAGGTTTCCCCATGACCGAATGGTCTAGTTGTGACCGACTGTAGGGGGCGGTGCTCATCTCCGTTTCTAAGCCTGTAGAGCCGGCATTTGTCCGAGGACAGTTCATTTTCTCTTTCAAATTGCATGTCAAGCAATATTTATTTAAAAGATCTCTACCCCTGCCTTTTTCTCCAATAGAAGACTCAAGGCGGCTTACAAAAATGGAAAAAATATGAAAACAATATATAAAAAACAAACATGAAAGACGTCTTAAAAATAACACAGAACCCAGGATCACCAACATTAAAGGCCATGCATTAAAAGAAGCTAGCCAAACATTCATTCAGATATGTCTTGTTCTTCAAAAAGCTTCAGTCAAAAACGTACTGCAGGAGGGCCCCTGTATCTGCGGATTTGTATCTGCAGTTTCGGGTATCTGCGGATGGCAGGCCCTCCCCTTCGGCATGTCCCTCCCCTGCAATAATTGTTTTAAACACTTACCAGGACAAAAATTGGCTCATTTAAACAAGCCAATTTTTGCCCCAGTAAATGTTTAAAACGATGTAATCGTCAAGGAGGATGGCTGGGGCCACACATAACCCCACCTCCTACGCACCCCCGTGCAACAATTCGTTTAAAGAAAACTTACCAGGGGCGGCGGCTTCTTTAAATAAAGCATGCTTTGCAGGCTGCCTTTGGCAGCCAGAATGCTTAAAAAGAACACCAATGTGGTCTTCCTGTTGACCTCACTAGTGTTCTTTTTAAGCATTCCAGCTAGCAAAGGCAGCCTACAAAGTGTGCTTTATTTAAAGACGATGCCACCGGTAAGCTTTCTTTAAATGATAATAGTTGTGTGGGGGAGGCGCGTGGGAGGTGGGGTGTGTGGGCATCCCCAGCCCTGCCCCACAGGACCATTACATCATTTTAAACACTTACTGGGGCAGAAATCTGCTTGCTTAAGCAAGCCAATTTTCACCCATAACTTTTTAAAATGGTGTAATGGTCACGCCGGAATGGGGGTGGGTGGGAAGGCATCCGTGGTATCTGCAGTTTCTGTATCCATGGGGTGGTGGTGGTGGTCCATGGCATGGATTCCCTGCAGATATGGGGGTATGCCTCTATAATAAAAAGTGAGCAACTTTTTCAACGCACTTGATTCAGGAATAATGGATTCAGGAATAATGGCTTATATATGTCCGTGATGTGCAGCATGATTGTATCCTTCCCCGGGCAGCCGGGGAAGTCTGATTTCTTATGGCGTCAGACAAACAGGTGTGCTCCAGATTCAGTATCCACTGTTTCAGTTATCCATGGCTATGGGGATGCCTATTAAAAGATGATTTCTGGAGGAAAGGTCCATTGTGGGCTATAGGCAATGATGGATTGTGCAACCTCCTTACAAAGGTGGTGGGCTACTTCAGAGTATCCCTAACCTAGTTAGGGGATGATATCCTTAGTTTGACCTTCTCCATAACACACGTCAATGTTATTGAGGGGGAAAAAACAAGGAGTTCCCTGTTTTTCTCAACTACCCTGACATGAGTTATGGAGAAGGTTAGAGAACAAATTCCTCTTTGCAGCTAAAATCTGGCCATAGTCAAACCTGAAATGCAGCTGTAGGCTAGAAGTTCTGGTTCGTCTGGAGTGGTTGGATAGGCACCCCATAAACATCAGTATTTATTGGCAGGAGAAGCTTTCATGCCAGAGAAGCTTGTGGTGACCAAAAAGATTTTTGTGGCATGCGTTTCCTGTGCCTTTCTGCATGCCCAGTTAGTGCAACGCAATTTGCTTTTGAAACAGGTTGTTAATACTTTTTTTAAAAAAATCTCTATCCTACATGGACTGGGATTGGACGGATTTCTGGAAGAAAAGTCCATCGTGGGCTATTGGCCATGATGGATTGTGCAACCTCCTTACATTAGTAGTGGGCTACTTCAGAGTACCGGGTGCAAGGGAGTGGCAACAGGATCCAAGCATCTTGTTGTCAATTCCCTCCCTGGGGATCCTGGTGGGCCGCTGTGAGATGCAGGAAGCTGGATAGGAAGCCCTTGGCCTGATCCAGCAGGGCTCTTCTTATGTTAAAAAGATAGGGGAACCTTAAACAAATCTCTTTTTTTACATTGTTGCGGCAAAACCACTGATGTAAAAAGGTAAAACCTATCTGTAAAAAGGTGTCCCCAGTATTCACAAGGTGGGGTCTGGAACAGAACCCCAACTGATACCAGGGCATGCCTGTATTAACCTTTTCTAGGTTTAGGTCAGCTCTGCCTGCTGGTCCCACAGAAAACACTAGGTTAGTTTTAGTTAAGCAAAATAAATGTTCTCTTTTTTGTACTTTTAAAAGACAGGCTTGCAGCTTTGTACACGCTGAGAAATTTCATTGAAAATCTCTGTAGGTATTAGTTAGGTACATCTTTGAACAAGACAGTTGACTGAACTTTTAAGGTTCCACTTGCTTTTAATGGTGCCTGTGGTTTACAAACTGTGAATGTATATAAATACTGTATAAATGGCCAGATGGATTCACATCCAGTTGGTTTTGGTCCATTTTGGGCTCACTTAATGTCATTTTAGGGATGTGGTGGTGCAGCAGGTTAAACCGCTGCTGCTGGGCTTTCCGACCGCAATGTTGGGAGTTCAAGACTGCGCGACGGAGTGAGCTCCCGTTGCTTGTCCCAGCTCCAGCCAACCTAGCAGTTCAAAAGCACCTAAATGCAAGTAGATAAATAGGGTCCACTTTGGTGGGAAGGTAACGGTGTTCCATGCTCTACGGCGTATAGTCATGCCGGCCACATGACCACAGAAGCTTGTCCTTGGACAAAACGCCGGCTCTACAGGCTTTGAAACGGAGATGAGCACCGTCCCCTACAGTCGGTCACGACTAGAGCATTCGGTCGTGGGGAAACCTTTACCTTTACCTTTAATGTCATTTTACTTATACCACTGAGGGTGCAATCCTAACTTGAAATTAGGTGACTCGGTGATGAGTGACTTGCATTGGCCTCCCTGACTAAGAGTGGTCCAAATGTACTTTACGGCACATTTGCAACACAAATCACTTGTGCCCACCTAACTCCAGATTAGGACTGTACCCTGAAAAAAACTTGTTTCAAATTCTTGCTCAGCAATTTAGCTCAGTGATCTAAAGGGGAGTTGGAGGGAACCTGTCTTTTTAATTTCCTTAAACGGCAGCTTGGAGTCATTGTTTGAACTTTGCTCAGTTTCTGTAATTGGGAAAAGTGTAGGCTTACTGGGTGAGTTACTGAAGTAAAGACTAAACTCGTTAAAAGGAACATCTGTGATTCCCTCTATTGACATGAATGGAAATTTGCAAGAGGATATCTGTGCTGTTGCAGGATTTCCATTTATTATTGTAGGGTTTATTTCCAATATTTAACTATTTCACAAGTTAAATGGTGGCAGTTGTTAAAAAAATAATGTAATAATATTTTAGAATTTTGGAATGGTGATGGTTGTACTATACTGAAAGGGAGCTGTTTAATTATAGATTTTCACTATGTAAAGTAAGAGGGTTTATGAAATTGAGGGCGCAATCCTAACCTGGAGTTAGGCTGGCACAGTGAGGCCAGCAAAATTTGGCCAGCACAGGGGCCACCGTAAAGTGCGTTTGGATCACTCTCGGAGTCAGGGAGGATGGTGCACGTCTGTGTGCTGGCCTCTGACTCTGAGAGTGGTCCAAACATACTTGATGGTGTCCCTTGTGCTGGCCAAACTCTGCGGGCCTAACTGTGCCCTGAATTTTGCATCTTCAGATTTTAAATCTCTTAACTGGTGTTGGTTCTCATGTATAGTTTTAAGCATGCCAATCAAAATAACCTAGCCCTGTGTTGTGTCTGTGTTATATTTTGCAGAGCCAAATCGGAATAAGTCAGGTGGATTAAAGAACAGCTGGGTGAATAACGTCAATAAAGAGCAAACTGAGCTATTTGGTGCCATAGAAGAGGAATCGAAATCTAGTCAGAGGTTAGCATTTAAAGAAACTTGCTGATAACTTGATAAACAGATTGACCAGATAAACTGATTCAGCCAATTGGTGTCTGCTATAACTTCTAGTGTTGTGATTGCTTTAAAGAACAGTAGTTCATTTTCAGTTCCATTCCATTTATAAACTAGGGCTATCTCAAGGGCTCAGTGTAGGTCACAAACACTGTATCAAACAATGAAGTCGACTCAAGAAAGAAGCTCGAGAGAGAACAATATTTTAAGATTTTGGGGCTAGCTTTGATTGCATCACTGCTGCCCAAAGTGTGTGTGTGTGTGTGTGTGTGTGTGTGTGTGTGTGTGTGTGTGTG
>JAJKFI010000017.1:8007155-8058655 GCA_029204185.1 Lerista edwardsae | reverse complement strand
TGTGTGTGTGTGTGTGTGTGTGTGTGTGTGTGTGTGTGTGTGTGTGTAATGGGATCCGTTCAAACTGGGCCTACAAGCTTTGGTGTAATTTGAAGTGAGCTGGGAGAAAACGAATTCCTTTTCTCAGGAAGGCAGGCAATAGCTTTTTGTCTTGCTATTGTGGATGCCTGTTGATAAACATCCCAATATAATTGGGGAGAATTTTGGAATAATTTAGAGCAGTGGTTCTCCAAACGTTTCAACGCTGGAACCACTTTTTAAAATGATACTCTAACTGGGCCCACCTAGCTTTACAAGACTTTTAAAAAGGTGATCTAGAAAGAAATAATTTTCTTTACAAAAAAAGTGGATTGGTTTCTCTTAATGAGGCAACATAATGAAATAGCCTCAAGGCTTGAGTTATGTGACCCAGCCTTTACCTGCCCCACCACCTGCCATTGATGGACTTGAAAAAAAAAGACCAGAAAAAAGATGCTCAAACATTGATTTATCCCTATATTATGATTTATATATTTATACATTTATCTCCCTATATCAGTGGTTCGGAAACTGTGGGTTGGGACCCACCAGTGGGTCAGGAGCCAACTTCAGGTGGGTCACAAAGCACTTAGATCAGCCATATTTAAAATATGGGAAAATAGGATGCTGGAAATGGGGAGGGCTGTGTGACTGTTTTGCTTCTGTCAAGGTTTCAAATTGGCTTTTTTTCTTTCTGATTCACTTTGCTGTTGGAAAATGGCTGAGAAAGCACCCAACTGATTGCTGCATTCTCAGGAAAGTAGTAGGCTCTGGCGTCACAATGACGGCACTTCCGGCCATGACATCACTTCTGGTGGGTCCCAGACAGACTGTCATTCTAAAAAGTGGGTCCCTGTGCTAAAAGGTTTGCGAACCACTGACTTAGACCACTCAAGTTTTCAAAAGCAAGAAAGGAAACAAAGAATGTTGCATCATTTCTAGACACCCACCATATTACAGAACCTCAGCATTCATTCATTCATTCATTCATTCATTCATTCATTCATTCACTTTATAAACTGCCTTTCTCCCCGAAGGGCACTCAAGGTGGCTAACAGAGCTTTAAAATCCATAAAAACAATTAAAATAATAATAAAACTACAAAATATACAGTAAAAACAAGTAGATAAAACGATTATAATATTGTTGTAATTGCAGGTTATTAAAAGCTATATTTTCATATGCTTGCAAACAGCCAGAGGTCAGCTCTTTGCAGAGCACTTAACAGCTGTGTGATTTTTGAATAGTCTTGAGGCAATTGATTATTTGATCTTTCCATCACCCATATTTTCATTAGAGCCTCTGTGGGACCCAATCGGGTTATGACCCACCAAGTGGTTCCTGACACAGAGAAAAGCTGATTTAGAGTTACAGATAGTTCTGCATAGTTGCTTTGTTTTATTTTATAATGTGTACCAGCATGGGCGCCAACTGGGGGAGCTCCAGGGCTTTGGGCGTGCACGGGTTTTACCCGTGGGGGCAGAGCACCCATGTCAACGCCACCCCCCGGCAGCCAGCACCCATGCCAGTCGGCCTGGCAGACCCTTTCCCGAGGCCAGGCCGCGCAATCGTGGCCGCGGCGCAATCGTGGCCTTGGGAGAGGCAGCTGTCAAGCCAGCAGACCCTGTCCCGAGGCCGGGGCATGCAATCGCGGCCGCAGTAGCGCGTCCTGGTCTCAGGAGAGGCGGCTGTCAAGCCGGCAGACTCCTTCCCAAGGCCAGGGCACACAATCACGGTCACGAAAGCATGTCCCGGGCTCGGGAGATGACAGGGGGAGTGGCCACATCAGCGTAGGGGGCGTGGCCACAGGCACCCACGATTTTTAAAGTGATGCCACTGTGTACCAGTATCATCTGGTAAACATAACCTTTTTTTCTACGCAAAGTAAGATTTAAATTATACAGTATCTTAAAAGATACCTTTTATCTGTATCATTTTCATAGCAACTCTCTTTATATTGTTATATGGCCTAATGGCCATACTTAATATCAGTGCTCTTTTTTTTTTTTTTTGAAGAGCAAATGTTAGCTCTAGGATACAAATACATATTTTCCCCATCCACACCTCTAAGTAGTACAGCTTGGATAGGAATGTGCCTTTGATCTACATTGCAGTCCAGTGTACATAAGTGAGAATCGCCTTTGTTTAAAGTGAGGGAAGGGTTGTCGTTTTCATGAAGGATGCTTTGCCTTGATATATTTACCTTGCTTTTGAGTGGAGGTAACTACAGTTTGAATGAGGACTCTTCTAGGGTGTTACACATAGATGAATGTGGAAATCCCCATAGCTGAAAGATTTTGGGGTGGTAGTGATGGTTCTATCCTGCTCTTCCTTCAGGCATTTGTGATCCACCTGACTGGGTAGGGTTTGTTACCCACACAGTGGTATTTTACATTGTTGGTTCCTAGCTGTGTAACTGTGCCGCCCTTCAGTCCACAGAGATCCTACTACACCTGGCCTGCTGCTATCAAGGAGCTTTAAGGGCATCCCGGAAGTGTTTTATGGTAACAAAACATGGATGATGAGTGTCGAGGTCCATCTTACTGTTTTGGCAAATGCCAAAACTGTTGAACAGGGTGAAGCTAATAAAATGCATTTCTGGTCACTTGATCGACACTTGAAATTCCATTTGGAAATGCTCTCAATTCCTCCTGGAAGGGGGATTGACAACTAGTATGAACTCTCTGAAGTCGGCTTCAGTTTGTTCAGCCTTCCTATGGTTACACGCATGTATGCTGTTCTTGTTTCCGTCTCTATAGCTGGACATTAGATTTTTTTCTTCGTCTTATTTTTCTCTCTCCTCTTGACGGAAACAGAAAAGCATGCTGCAGCAGCTGTAAATCTTGTTTGCTGAGAGTATGTCGGTCAAACAGTATTTATATACCGCTTTTCAACAAAGTTCCCCAAGTGGTTTACAGGCAAAAAATAAAGTTAAATGGCTCCCTGTCCCAAAGGATCACAATCTTAAAAAAATTCAGAACATCACCACCAAAAGACCCTATGCTGTAAGGAAGGACAGTTCCTTTCCGCCTGCTGAATATAAGAGGAACACCTCTTGAAAAAGTGCCTCTTGCCCAGTTAGCAGGGCATGAAAAGAAACAACATGACAGGAATGAGTGAGGAAGAAACCATTGACTAGAAGCTAAGGCTGGGTCCATTGCTTAGCATCATGGAACCTAAATCACCTGAGTCCTTCCTGCATTTGTATGGCCCTGCCCAAAATCTGGCCACACCTTGTTCTGCAGAGCAGAATATATGCACAGAGCCGCCTGGCCCCTTTTGATGATCTTGCTGGAGAGTCTCCAAACTGGAGACTCTCCAGACTGGAGAGTCTGCCCCCGCCCCTGCCGGGGTCTCTGGCACGTGGGCCAGATTCAAGGTTTAGAGACACCTTTCGTGTTGGGATACTGAAAGAAGTCCCTGGAAATTTACAGGCCTGAATGGGGAAAGGCCTAACCATGGAGGTAAGATGACAGGAGGGGACATGATATCAGTATCTTGAAGCCATGGGTATAATAATATGGCTGACTCAGATCATTGCCGCGAAGGAGGAGGACTGCCGCGAACTCACGAATAAAAATCTCCCTGCACGCGTGTAAAAGTTAATTTCAACCTCTTTAAGCATGCCTGAGTGTTCTCCATACGGGGGTGCGAATCGCTGTATGAAAAATGGGATTTAATTTCCGTGGAAAATTCATGTATTCACATTACATCGGTTCAATAAAACTACCGTTCAGTGAGTACTGAACATTAACAGAATTTGGTTTTTTTCTTTGGCGGGGGGGGGGGTGAGTGTAGAAGTTAAAAAAAATACTCTTAATAGTCTAGAAGTAAAAAAGAATTACTCTCATATTGACAACTACTTGTGTTATGAAGAGATTTTAATGTAATTTTCCTACTGTAATACTTATGAAATTCTGAACATTAACAGACATTTTTTTTATGGGGCATGGCCGTTTTATTTTTGCTTGTGTAGATTTCAAAAAATAAGTCTGTCAAAACAGTGCAATCCGAGTTTAAATAGACAGCAAGTAGCATTTCATCCAGTGTGTTCAGTAATATAATTATGCGGGGCTTTCACAGAGTGGTAAGCGCCACCTACAGGGGGGAAGGGTTATCGGGAACCGCTTCTCTCATCCTTAAGACCAGGCATGGCGTCCTTACCAACATACAAGCGCCCAGGCTTTGCAGCACGTAAGCCCTAATTTTTAAGCCAACCTAAGTGTGTGACATAGACAAGTAGTCAGTAATTGGCTGGGGGGTTCTTTGTTGTCTCCTGCAGTTCTAAGGTGTCCCCTGCAGCTGCTGACATATTGGATAAGCCCCAGGAAGACGCAAGGAAGATGACTGCTTCGCCGTCAAAGGTGGGTTTGCTCAGCGTGTCCTATGAAAGCCGGCTTTTTACTTCTGCAATGGAAGCATTTGTGCCTTTCTACAGTGCTACTCAAGATGGCTTAGGTGAAAATAAACAGAGCCTCGTGTATCAAAACTACAGCCTCTTAAAACCAGTAGCTAATCAGCTAAATCAGCTAAAAGAGAAAGTACAGTAATCAGCTAAAAGAAAAAGTACAGGAAAGCCCCTATCTGCGCAATCCAGCCCCTGTCTTGGGCCGACACTAGCTGCTGGTGTTGGCCCAACGGCAGCAACGTTGGGCACCCTCACGTCAGTGCTGCTGTTGTTGGGCGGGCGCTAGCAGCTAGTTGGGTCACCCGCTAGCAGCAGCGTCGGCCCAACAGTGCTAGCCAAAGCCCGCATGGTGCTATACCTGCACCAGCCAGATCCGGCTGGCGCAAGAGAAGTTCTGGGTGGGAGGGAAGGAGGGTGTTTCTGGGCAGGCCAGGAGGCGTGCAGGCCTGGTGAGGGGGGTGGAGCTGGGATGCAGCCGCTAGACTGCATTCAAGCTCCCGTCCCCAGGCCATGTGACCAGTGGTGTCATTCAAATGATTTAGGAACAGGAACTCACTTTTGATTGGTGCTTGTCAGGAACCCGGAACCAGTCACGGAGCCCGTCAGGATCCGGGACGCCTGTTCTGGTCCGTTCCCCCCGAATGACATCACTGCCTTCGCCCCCCTAGGAATCCGGAGTCTCTCCCTTTAACCCTCTGAGTACCAGCCAACCAAGAAGAAAAGCTCTTTGCAGAGGAATTGGGAGGGGGAGGGGGGAGAGTGAAGTGGGCGGAGTCAGCCCTAATTTTAACTAGTGGAACTGAGTTCCCCCGCGTTCCCCCTGCATGACATCACTGCATGTGACCCTGATCTGAAGAGCCCATAGGTGCAGCTGGTTCCTACCCTGGGGTAAGGGCGCGCATGTACCCTTGCCCCAGGGAGGCTCCTGCCTGCTCCTAAACTGTTCTGGATACGGCACAGGCCTGCCAGCCTGCCTATTCCAGCCTGCTTAGGATTGTACCCTCTGTTACCCGTGGTTTGGAAGGGAGACCTCACACACATTACTGTACCTTCTGCTTAAACATAGCAGTGCTTGCAGTGCAAATGTTTCTTGTTCCTGCTTCCTGTTAGCCTCTGTGTAGCATGCAGTCTAGTTGCCTGCATGTTGAGCTCTTCCGTTGAGCAAGATTGTTAAACAAGGAACACTTGTACTGCAAGTGCAAAACAAAGGTATAGTAATGAGTGTACAGGGGCCACTGTACACACAGACATTCCCCATATTTGTTATTTTCTCTGGGGGAGGGCCTTGGAATGCAACCCTCATAGATACAGGGGCCTGCCTGAAAAACAATTGCTATTTTAACCTTTGCTTTAATGGTGAAGTCAAATTGGCCCAGAGGCAGCAGTGGGATCTAACTGATCCAGGAACCGGGACGGTGACCGGGACTCACCTTTGATTGGCAGCCCATCCCGTTGGTTCCGCTGCCTTCCGTGCAGGCTGCCCCAGTGGACGCGCCTCACCGCCACTCGCTCGGGCACCCAGCGCGCCCCCCCGTCCCCCCCCGGCGAGCAGGCGCCCCCTCCGAGGCCAGGGGCGCTTTGCAGCACCACGTCCATCAGGGAGGCAGCGACGAATGGCGGTGGGTGGGCGGAGCTATCCCTAATTAGGTTCAGGAACGGCCGTTCCGGCGCGTTCCCCCTGGATGACACCATTGCCCAGAGGGGTGTGTGTGTGTGTGTGTGTGTGTGTGTGTGTGTGTGTGAGGAAAATTTGATTTCAGTGTTCTGCATGTTCTGTGGATTCTTCCATGTTAATTAGGACAATTGTCCTATGGCGCTTCATATCCCATGCACTTGTATGTTTTTTTAATTGCTATGTTTAAGAAATGTATAGCCGGCTTCTCCTTTGCCAAGGCAAATGCCCAGGATAGCTCACAAGTTTCCTTAAAAAAACAAAACAATAAAGCTGGCAATTAATAAAAACAATTGGAGGACAGCAAAAACAAAAGCAGAATCTGTAGGGCAAAAGCAAGCAGCACACCATATATAGAGGCACAGGAGGCAATCACCAGCACATCTAAATGCGCATCACCCAAATCAATCACCCAATCAATATAAATTTTACAAAGCTGTTTACAGGCTATTAATTAATACAGTTAAATGGCTCCATGTCCCAAAAGGGCTCACAATCTAAAATGCATGATGAAACAAAAAGATGGCCTTGCTGTGGTCCTTTTAACTTCAGTTGCATTGAATGGGTTACTGATATTGACACGCACCTATTCAGTATCACATTTGCATGCAAAAAAATGACTATTTTGCTATTTTTTTTCCCATTCCTGTGCTGCCCAAGGGGAAGACTTGATGAAGAAACCTTTTAATTTGCAGCTGGGGTCATTGCTGGGTGCTTACTTCTGTCATTGACTTTGGGGTCAACTCAATACCGTATTGTATTCATAAAATCTGTTCTTGTGCAGGGTAGGGTTAACAGAGGGATAGAAGAGGGATGAATGAGAAGACTTTATTTTATCATATTTGTAGTACTGGTAATGTATTTTGTGTTCCATGTATGCATGTAATTGTTGAGCTGCAGACATGGTGTTGATCATGTGTACAATTATTGAAATGGAATAGCACTCCATATTTTTTAGGGGGTTAGACTCATTTTGAAAATGAGTGCATGTACAGGCATTCACCTCTAAAAAGTGCACCTGCATACACTTTAAAATGTGAATAGCCTTAGTATGATCCCTAACCTAGTTAAGGGACGATATCCTTAGTTTGACCTTCTCCATAACGCACGTCAATGTTATTGAGGGGAAAAAACAAGGAGTTCCCTGTTTTTCTCAACTACCCTGACATGAGTTATGGAGAAGGTTAGAGAACAAATTCCTCTTTGCAGCTAAAATCTGGCCATAATCAAACCTGAAATGCAGCTGTAGGCTAGAAGTTCTGGTTCGTCTGGAGCGGTTGGATAGGCACCCCATAAACATCAGTATTTATTGGAAGGAGAAGCTTCACTGGTATGAAAGCTGTTCTTGTGGTGACCAAAAAGATTTTTGTGGTGTGCGTTTCCTGTGCCTGTCTGCATGCCCAGTTAGTGCAGTGCAATTTGCATTTGAAACTGGTTGTTAATGCTTTTTTAAAAAAAATCTACATGGACTGGGATTGGATGGATTTCTGGAAGAGAAGTCCATCGTGGGCTACAGGCCATGATGGATTGTGCAACCTCCTTACATTAGTAGTAGGCTACTTCAGAGTACCGGGTGCAAGGGAGTGGCAACAGGACGCAGGCATCTTGTTGTCTCATGTGCTCCCTGAGGCATCTGGTGGGCCGCTGTGAGATACAGGAAGCTGGACTAGATGGGCCTTTGGCCTGATCCAGCAGGGCTCTTCTTATGTTCTTATGACTGTCCATAGTGACTAGATGATTACATTGCTGCTTATGGTGGAGTGGAACCCCTCAGCTTATTAGAATTATTTAGCTTGCTTCACTGTGTTTTTGGAAACTTGCAGTCCTTGCTGTGCTGGTTGGGCTTTTGTCTTGTTTCAGAATGGTAACACTATGTCCCAACAAAGAGGAACAGACTACCTTGAGTGGCAGCTGTGGCTGGAGGGCGGGGGCAGTGATGTCATTCAGGGGGAACAGTCCAGAACGGGCGTTCCAGATCCTAACGGGCTCCGTGGCTGCTTCCTGGTATTTTTTTGTTTTTGTTTTTCAACATTTGAATTTGAACTCAAAAGTGAGTTCCTGTTCCTAAATCATTTGAATGACACCACTGGGTGGGGGGTCTTTGCCTAGCTTAGTCTGGTGCATCAACTGTGCGTTTCTGAGTTGGTCACACCTGACCACCTTGGTCCACGCATGGATGATGTCAAGACTAGATTACCGTAATGTGCTGTCTAGGGCTGCCCTTGGCGACCATATCTTCTCTGCTTTCCTATTGCCAAGGCCAGGTTATTTTGCAGGGTTATTTCTGGTCATGGATTTCTTGCTTATATATAATCTCTAGCTTGCTTGCTTTATTTTCTTTATTTTGGAGGTTTATTTCCAGGCTTTTAAGAAAAATGATCCTTAAGATATGGCAAGTTTTAGTAATGTAACGAGTGGCTGATAGTGGAGATCTGTGTGTCCCTTTGATTCTGCAGCCCCCAGGAAATTGGCAGTGTGAGCTAGGGGACCTTCTGACAGGGAGGGGTGAAATCATTCTCCCTGCAGCTGCTCCTTGTCTGATCAGTGATTGGGGCCAGGCTGGCTGGTCTTCCTCTTGTCATGATGTCCTTGCTTGGTAGGCCAGGGGTGAAACTCCCAACAACCCTTGGTTCTCAATTTTTCTCTGCTTAATATACGTATTAAACAACAGTTTTGGTTAGTGCATTTAGCGCAGTTCCCAATTTAAAGTAATGACTTGCAGTTTAAATAAATGCCATCATGGAAAGAAAAAGTGATAAGGAAATAAGTAACTATAAACTCTGGACCTCATAGAATCATGGAAGGGACCTACAAGGTCATCTAGTCCAACCCCCTGCCTGTATCAGGAAATCCTCCTAGAGCATCTCCAGCAGGTGCCTGTCAAGCCTCTGCTTGAAAGTCTCCAGTGATGGAGAATCTACCACCTCCCTCCAGTGGCAATCTGTTCCACTGTCGAACTGCCCTTATCGTCAAGAAATTCTTCCTGATGTCCAGCCGGAATCTCCTCTCTTGCAGTTTGTAGCCATTGGACCTAGTTCTACTGTCAAAGGCAGATGAGAACAGATTTGTCCCTTCTTCCTTATGACAGCCCTTCAGGTATTTGAAGAATGCTCTCATATCCCCTTCAGCCTTCTCTTCTCCAAGCTAAACATACCACGTTCCCTCAACCTTTCCTCATAGGATCTCTCCTTTTTTCCTTCCTTTCTCTGCTGTTTTTCAATACTGAACATTATGCTTTTTGTTTCCAGCAAAGGAAAAATCCATTTAATGACTCTGCTTTACCAGAAGACAACAAGCTGCCAGAAAATGGAATGACTGATTTGTCAGAGGCATCAAAAAAAGGTGAAGATTTTTTTAAAAAATTATGTTTCTCTGGTGTCATGGAAGATTTGCTCCAGTGTTGTAATGTCTTTGCTGTGCATGGAAGCAAAAAGCTAGGCTTTGAGGAATTTGCAGCTGCAAATACAGGGAGATAGGAACAGGGGGCACCTCAGCCTCCCCCCCCCCCCCCGTTCCTGTTAGCAAAGACTGTTCCTTGGCCTAAGAGAGAGACATCCACATAACAACCTAACAGGTAAAGGTTTCCTAATAACTTGCTAGAGCACCTGATGGATATCTGCCTCATGCATCTCTGCAAGGCTCAGTGCTTTGCAAAAATGCCACACTCCTAGTGCAATAAGTATCTAGGCAGAAATTCTGTGGGAGCAGCAGTTTCTGTTCCATTCTGTTATCACAACTTTGCAAGAGAGTGGACTGTTCATTTGGACTGAATTCACCATGTTATTAAAATAGATAAAATATAACTACTTTTCAGCAAAAAAAAAAGTTATCAAAGGAGTTTACATTGCAAAGCCATAAGAACACGGTCCGTTCTCCCCCCCCCCCAGCTCTAAGGAGCTCAAAGTTTTCTAACAAAGCAAAAGAAACGCTATAGCAATTGTCATGACAATGAGCAATTGTCATCAAACGCTATAGCAATTGTCATATAGCAAATGAAAATGGTACGCTGCAGGGGGGGATTGGGACAGTTGCTCTCATCCTGTTACCTATAAGAAAAGAATCACTTGGGATCCGGTTGTATGCCTCCTTGTATCGGGCTACGCGCGCATGCTTTTGCCTTACCACTGCTCTGGTGTAGTAAAAAATGCCGCGCCAGCAGTAACAATGCAGTCGGTGCTGGGTTTCAGTGCCAGAATGATGTGTTGCTGGAGCCTCCAGGGGTAAGTTACACTGCTGGCTGTGAGCCTTTTCAGGGCTTGGAGGTGGTGAACGGGGTAGAGGGAGGGCAGACCATGGGGCGGACCGGGCTCCAGAGGAAGGTGAAGACGATGACAGACTCTGCCACTGTATCCTATCCCCCCTTTTGACCCAGGAGACCCGATGTAGGACTTCTCAGTTCTGCACCCACTCAAAGCCGGGTGCAGATCCAAGTACATTCATTGGGGCTGCTGTAGGTTGAGACAGGGTAACATTTGTTCCCTTACCCCCCAGGAGACCTGCAGCTGCTTCCCTGGCCCCATAGGATAGAGCAGTAGCCATTTTGGTACGACTGTAGACCTAGGTGGAAGGGGAGCTTAGGATTAGGCCCTTAAGAACAAGCAATCTATCAAGCAATCAACAGATACTTATATACCGCTTTTCAACATGAAGTTCACAAAGCGGTTTACGGGCAAATAGTAATAATAAAGTTAAATGGCTCCCTGTCCCCAAAGGGCTCACAATCTAAAAAAATGCAGAACACCAACCAGCCACAGTTGCTAGAAAAGACACTGTGCAGGGGTGAAAGTTTAGCAGGAGCATTAATTCGTTAGCAGGAGCAAAGAAGGCTGAACTAAAAGCCTTTCCTGTTGTAGGGAATACGTTTTTCACACAACGGACAAGTTTTTTAAAAGAATTAAAATGGCCTGATCCTAATTCTTCTGTGTGCGCATCCCTGGCCTAAGGGAGACCTTGGCCAGTCCTGTTTTGTCCCCTTGCATCCTTGGTTTAATGAGCATGCTAATACCACTCCTTCCGCAAGGCACGTAATAACCCCTCACTTAGTTGCACGTCCCTTTGCTTTGTTTTGC
The DNA here is from genome assembly GCA_029204185.1 of Lerista edwardsae. Taxonomy (NCBI): domain Eukaryota; kingdom Metazoa; phylum Chordata; class Lepidosauria; order Squamata; family Scincidae; genus Lerista; species Lerista edwardsae. Next base: position 8,047,488 of record JAJKFI010000017.1, on the reverse strand, counting down.
AACTAATGACTCCTTCCGTGTAGCGTGTTTTTACCCTTTCCTTTGTGTGCACGTCTTGTCTTGCAGACACCCTTTTGCCTTCTGTAGAGAGTCCATCCAAGGTAAAGTTCCCAAACGACCGCAGGGTAGGGGAGCCCCAGCAGGCCCTTGTCGATCCAAATGACCTCCCAAGGCAGGCAGGAAAACCTCCCGTGCCGAAAGCCAGGAAGAACCTCCGCAAGATCTCGGACGTCCGCTTGGAGAGTGACGATTCCTTTTCCAAAGGCCCCGGAAGGGTCAAGCAGATTAACGGCCAAGGTACCCCGCCAAGAGGCATCTTGAAGCGCACCCCGAGTTCAAGTTCCACCGATTCCGAAGTCATTCGTTTGAGCCAAGCCTTTGACCCCCCCCAATAAGAGTGTCCTTGAAGGCGTTGCGGAGAAGAGCCCTCCTGCTGGGGAAGTGGAAGGGTTCTCTCAGAACTCCCTCGAAAAGCTAAAGCAAGTCAGGTTCTCCTCCAGCGTAGGTAGGAAGGAGCGCCCACAGAGCCTGGAGTTGCATGAGGGCAAAGAATCCGGAGAGTTTAGTTTTATAGACTCGGACTACGTTAAGACCAGTGATAATCAGGTGGGTGGATTAGATGCCCTTCCGGGTGACCAGGCGCTCCCAGTAGAGTCTCCACGCTCCCACTCTCCGGCTTTAAATGGTCGTACTGAGGACAGAGGAGGGTCTCGTGAAGGGGGAGTGGTGTCGGGCTCGTATGGTTCTGACAGGTCTGATCCACCATCCAGCGCCTTGCTGAGTGAGGAGAGCCCTATTGTGGAGCCTGCAACTCCTGCAAAAGCCTCCAGCAAGATCTCCTCCAGTGCCAGTGAAAAACAAACTCCGGGTGAGGCCCATCCTCAAGTCAAAGCTCAGCAACTGAGTCCTGGCCCAGAAGGCTCAAAAAACATAACTGGTAAGAAATGCAGTGTTGCCTAGTGGGTTTCTTGGCCTGGTACAGTTCTGTCGACCATTTGGAAGAATTCCTGCTTTATCTACCACTTTACTACCTTGGTTATTTCACAAACTAATCATTCTGTCACTTTAGGACCTCCCGCCTCTGCCTGTGCTTGCAGGGTTTTAAAACGGCCTCTGTTGATTCTGGCTGTAGTTAAGACTTTTTATATTTAAAGAAGCTTTTAGCTGTTGACATGCTGGCAGGCATTTTTAACTGTGACTGTGGGCTCCATTGGGGCCTGTTCGTTTTTGGAAATTTTAAATTGATTTAATGTTACTGTTTTCATTACTTATCCTTTTATTGTTTTATCTGACTTTATTGTTTATAATGTTAATATTGTGAGCTGCCTTGGGTGCCCCAATATTGGGCAGAAAGGCGGGGTAGAAATCATAGTATAGGTAAAGGTTGCCCCACGACCGAATGGTCTAGTCGTGACCGACTGTAGGGGGCGGTGCTCATCTCCATTTCAAAGCCTGTAGAGCCAGCGTTTTGTCCGAGGACAAGCTTCCGTGGTCATGTGGCCGGCATGACTCTACACCGTAGCGCACGGAACGCCGTTACCTTCCCACCGAAGTGGTCCCTATGTATCTACTTGCATTTAGGTGCTTTCGAACTGCTAGGTTGGCAGGAGCTGGGACAAGCAACGGGAGCTCATTCCGTCATGCAGTCTTGAACTCCCAACCTTCTGGTCGGAAAGCCCAGAAGCAGCTGTTTAACCCGCTATGCCACCACATCCCTAAAATTGTAGTATTAGTATATAATATTTATATTATATATTATAATATATATTAATGTTTATATAACGTATTATTGTTATAAATATAATAGATTATATTATAATATACAATATAAATTTATAATATATTTATAATATTACATATAATAATTGTGATTAAGATAAGTAGATTATTTTTTACTAGAGCAAAACTTTTGTTTCGTATATGCTGATAAGTATCCTTTCCTACAGGATATATATTGCCTGAGAGCTAGTTGTAGAGGCAGGCTTGGTTCTCACATAGAAGCCAAAACACTCTGGTGCACAGGAGCCCTCCTTGGTTCAGGAAAACTATAATTTGCTCCAAGCCACAATCAGAAAGTTCAAATGGAGGTTCAGCCCAGGCGTGGCCCAGCTCTGGGAGCACCTGAAGTGTTCAAATGAAGAAGTCCCCAACCTGTCTGTCCTCCCAGTCCTCTCCAGCCCACACTCCACAAGCTCTTGGATCCTCTTCCAACTTGCTGGGAGCTAGTCGGAAGAGGTTGTGCCCCATGGGGGCGGGGAAGACAGCGAAACAGACCGGAACGCAACGGGTGGGCTGCCACTCACCCGTTCCTCCCGCCCAGCGTTCCGGCTGCATGACAACGCTGATTGCGGCAGTGGTAGTCTCCTTGTTCCTCCAGCCCTGACATGGTGACAAAAGAGCCTTTTTTTGTTTAGATAGATCAGTGGGGAATCAAATCAATATTTCTCCCTCCATTTAATTACCTGTTCACACCTCTGAAGTGTATGTGACTATCAGGTCCACTTTTCAAATGTTTTTTGTTTTGATCCAGCTAATTGGAAAGCGTGTATTTCAGCAAAACCTGGTTCTGTGTCTTGCAGGCCAGCCATTGCCTCTGGCTAAGTCCGAAGACCCTCAGGTGCCAAGTCTGGGCTCCTCAACCCTTGACCAAGGTAAGCCTGCTCTTGTTGAGGGCCAGACTGCTAAAGCGTCTTCCAAATCTGACAGACATGCTGCTGAGATCTTGAAGGCAGCCGATGAGTCCATATCAAAAGTGCTAGACTGGTTTCAAAGAAGTTCCAGTACTGGTAGCAAGGCAGATGTGCCAAAGATCAAAGAAGATGATGGGTCAAATTTCCATTCTTCTTTGTGTGAAAAAGAAGACCTGACCAACAAGGACCATCAGGCCCATGAAAGCATCAGCCAACCAGGGAAGTTCTCCTTTGCAAACAACAAAAGCCCAGGCAGGCACTTGCTAGAGGAGCAAAGACTGTGTAGTGACAAAAACGTGAAAGGGGTTGTGGACTCCAGCGATCAAGGGGAGGATGTCCATGGCAGAGAGAGAGCATGTTTCCAGACCACTGACCAAGAATCGAACAAGGGCGGTGAAACGAATGTTTGGGGGGAAACTGCTACAAGAAACCAGCGTAACGTGACTGAAAATGTATACCAAGAGCCAAAGGATTTCGAGGACAGCAGAAAAATACAGCTGGCTTTGAAGAGTGTGGATTCTTCCATAAAAGTAATGGAAAGGAAAAACAGTCAAAAGCCATTTGTGGAAAGAAAAGGAGGGGTTGAATCTTCCATGGAAGAAGAAAACTTTGAGCATCAAGCTCATAAAGGACCTGAGGATGCAAAAGAATCCAGCTTTCTGCATGAGGGAACCAGGCCAGGTGATACCACCAATACAAACCCAGAACTTCTCTCACTGCAACAGAAAGTCAAACCACCATCTCCCAACAGGGATCAAAAAAGAGTCAAGGACATCAGGGCTTTCTGGGAAAGTGAGAAGACAACCCCAAAGCTTCCTGATCGTGGTCAACCACGAAATAACAGCACCCCAGTTAGTAATGTGATACAAAGCAATACAAAGAGAAGTAGCACAATAAAACCACTGGGTGGGTCTTCAGGCTATGCTACCGCTGAATCGGACAATGAACAAGGCAAATACAGTTTAGTTTCCTTCAGAAAAGTGCACTTAAGTGATGATGACTCTGAACCTACAGAGAATGACTCAACATTGACTTTGGAAAAAACAAGACCAAGCCCTATAGGTAAATTCAAAGAGAGTCATATTGACAAATCTGGCAAAATACCTCCAAGTAACCAGATGGATAGTAAATCTACAAAATTGTTGGATGCGGACAATTTGCATACAAGTACAGGGTTTTCTTCACAGGAGGATGGAGGTTTACAAGCCATTGCTTCGGAAAAGGAGAAGAGTCCCTCTACCCTGCAACAAAAACCCACCTTTGAGATTCATTCTTTAAAAGAGAGAATAGATGAAGAATCAAAAGATCAGAGGCTTGATCCTTCACGTTTTAAGAGCTTGAGAAGTTTTTGGGATGTGGGAACTAGACCGCAGAATGAGACTGAGGAAGTCAAGGGAAAGAGAGTTATCCCAAATAGTAATACTAGTAAGGGAAGTTCTTGGAAAGATTCCATGGAGATAAAAGGAGTCACAGGAGGAACTGACCGGGTGGTTTTGGAAGATGAACAGCAAAATCGGTTCGTCCTAGAAGATGGAGTGAAACAACCAAATGCAAAAATGTCCCCACAAAGAGAAGCAAGTTGGGCAATTCCAAGAAAAGGAGGACAAGAAGTTCTGTCTCCTGCAACCAATTCTGTGCCACCAATAAACTTGGAACTTCTGGGAAACAACTCAGAAAGTTCAAGCATTTTAAAGGCTGAGGAAAAGAGGGTGCCTCCAGTAGAAGAGTATTTTGAAAAAATAGTCATGCCATCAAAAGTCCAGCACGGCTTGTTCAGCAGTTTGCAGAAAATGATGGAAGAAGCCTATCAGGAATCCTTACCAGGCGACCTAGCACCATCTGATGAGAAAGGGGCTCCAAAGGTGGAGGAGCAAATTTGTTACACTGACCGGACTCCACAACAGGGAGCCGTTCCAGCAGACACAGTTAGAAGCACTGAACTCTCCGCAAACGAGGTTGTAGAAACTGTAAACAGAACTCTAATTCAACCCGACACTGATACTTTTCATGCTAGGATGGAGAGGCTGCTAAAGGAAGCAAAACCCTCTCCCAGTCCTCTTAAAGTGGAAGATATTTCTGAACAAGAAGTTTCTCCATCAGAGAGGATGAGTTTTTTTAAGAGGGTGATGGAGCGTAGCCATGAGGCATCTCCCAGCAATCATAAAAAGAGTGGACTGGTGAGTCAAGGAACTAGGCAAAAATATGTCTCCTCTCTAGATCCACCCATTGAATTTAAGCCTGGTTTTGGGAATTTGTCTAGGGAAACCGAAGACTCAAATTCAGTAGTTGGGGAATCTTCTAAAGGTCGAATTTATCCAGAAGGTGATCCTTCTCAGAAAAGCACCTTCCAGATTCCATCTCCATCACCAATGCTATCTGATGCTCAACTTGCTGCTCAAAGCAGAGTAAGATATCCTGGGAAAGAAGTTTCTGAGTCAGTGACAGAAACTAGTGTTCCATCAAAAAGGGAATGCCATGATTTAAATACCAAACTACTAATTCTTCTGAAAGAATCAACCACAATGCCTTGCGTTTCACCCACTGCTGAGAGCATTCTAAAATCCCAGTTTCACACTATTCCCGCTTCCCCACAAATGGCTTGTCCTGCAAGAGTTGCCATCAGTGAGACAACTGACAGAAGCGTAGATACAGATGAAGATGATGGCAGCAGGCTCACGACAGTGCAGGGGGAACCAGTTGGAGAGACAGCTCGAATTATGCCATTGAAAAACCAGAAGATTGTAAGAGCCCAGTTGGATGAGAAAGTTGTTTCTGCTGGTGAGCCTGATGACCAGCGACCTAATGAAGTGGCAGAGACAGTGGTGAAAACAGCGAAGCCAAATTCATGGGAACACATTGCGTTCAAAAACAATTTAAGTAAACTACTGAAAGAGGACTACCAAGTGTTGAGCAAAGCCACTGAGATTCTTAAATCGACGCATGCTTCATTGCAGCCTGATCAGCATGCGTGCTCAGTTCTTCATGCAGATACTGCACCTCCTAAGGAAATTAATGAAATGGTGGCAAAAGCTACAGCTCCATCCAACTTTCGGTACACTGAACTGAAAGCTAACTTGGAGAAACTGCTTCAGCCGGACTCTGAAATTCTGCCATCCAGCCAGAAAAGCACAGATTACAGCAACAAGGAGCATGTCGGGTTTGAGCATAACAGGACTGTAGACTTGGCTTACCGAGAGAAAATGGGTCGTGGCCAAGAAATGGATGAAACTGTAATCCAGAACATTGCTCCATCCAAATTGAAGGGAAGCAAATTTAATTCTGGCTTATGGAAGCTGCTTGAAGAAGATTCTCGGGTACCATCTCTTCAGTTGACATCTTTGGATGCCAAAATGAAGTTGCGTACTGGTCAAGATGCGGAGAGGGCAGTAGTCCTTCCCCAAGAAGCAGATGAAATCGTAGTGAAATCTGTCGCTCCAACAAAAGACGCTACTGCATTCCGGTTCAGCTTAGGAAAATTAATAAAAGGAAGCTCTGATGCTTCTCTGCAGCTATCCCAGGAAAGCCAGAAAGTGCTTAATGACTCGGCGTTTCTACTAGAAAAGAAAAGCCTGCATGTAAATATGCCGACCCCAGTTGAGAGCATGTCAAGTGGCTATCGTTCCGAGGTTAAAATACCACTCAAAGGAAGGACTTCGAAACAAGAGGAGCAAGCTATGGAAGAAATGCAGGGTCCTGTTGTTCCTGAAAGAAAAGCAGCTTTCCAGAAAATTCTGCAGGGGACTCCAGCATCAGCTGAAGCCCACCCTATGGAAAATTATCTGATTCTTGCTAGAGTAGATGCGAGAGAGAATCAGAATCGAAGCGAGAGAGAAGCAGAAGAGGTGCCTAATGCAAGCACTTTCCTAGACGATGGCAGTGAAAAAGTGAACGTATTGGTTCGATCCCAGAGGTCAAGCACCCCAATTAAAGAAAAGGAAAACACTCCTCCAGTAAATAAAGTGGAGTTGCTGACAGGTAGCCCTGGTGCAGCTGCAGTAGCTGCTGGCGAAGAAGAAGAAGAAGAAGCGATCAGTTTTGACTCGGATCTTTCCAAAGAAACTCGTCGTTCTTCTGCAGGAATCCAAAGAAGTTCAGCATGTGAGCCATTTTTGAATTCTTTCATTGTTCTGGATCTTTTCGAAACAAAATTTAATCTGGTGAAAAATTCGTTGTCAGGGTTACTTAAAATGTTTGGGTAACATTTCTCCAAGGTATGTTCGAGGTACCTGACACAAAGTTACTTTTTAGATTAACATTGGAAGCACATTGGATAGAGATCTATTATTTTCTCAGCAAGTTCCTGTAGGGCAGTCTTATTCAAATCTTTTAGTCCAGGACCCACTTTTTAGAATGGCATTTGTGTCAGGACCCACCGGAAGTGATTCATTAACCTGGGAGTGATGTTGTGGCAGGAAGTGACATCATCAAGCAGGAAGAGCTGTCATTGTAACATAATAAAATGACACTCCTGAAATCCAAACTGGCAGTCCTGGACTGCAGCAATTGCACAGTGTTTAAACGCCCTTTACAGAAAGCAAGATTAGGACAAAATATTATGCAAAAGCACTGAACTAAAAACAAATTTTTTTTAAAAACCCTCACTTGAAAATTCAAACTGTGAGCACTCACAAACGGAATATAACAAAAGTAAAGGCTGCAGCTTCCAAGATGGCTGCTCCCGGCTTTCCATGACCCACCTGACATCAGGTCGCTACCGACCAAGTGGGTCCCAACCTATAGTTTGAACAACACTGTTGTAGGGAATGGGTAGGCATTTTCCTCATGACAGGGTGACTAACAGCCCAATCCTATCCCCCACCAGCCTTCACAGTGCAGCTCTGCCTGCAGTAGTGGTGGAGACAACCAGGGATTTTTTTTTTTTACTTTCCTCCCTGTGAGCCGCCTGGTCACCAGTGGGCTCCCACAGACCTACACCAGCTAGTCCTTTCTTTAAAAGAAGAAGAAAACTTTTCTGGCTGAACAAAGTCCCTAACATCCAATGGCCTTCATTTTCAGGATACAGTAGTGCAAATACAGTGGGCTCCACACCCATGGATTTAATCATCCATAGCTTGAAAATACATTATTTTTTTCAAGTACCCTGCTGTACTCTCCTGCCATTTCACAGGACTCTCTTACAGCAGCTCAATGTTTGAGCCATTTATGCAAGTTTAGGCAGTTTTTGCAAATTTACACCATTTACGTATATTTATGCAATTTCCGCCGTTTACTCGGCAGTACATCTGTGGGCTTGAGCATCCATAGATTTTGACATCCCTGAAGGTCGCAGGACCAAACCCCCACAGATACAGAGGGCCCACTGTAATCCATAGATTCTTGAGTATAAGTTGATCTCACAGATAAGTCGACGTTTTGAGCCAAAATGTATGGATTTTTCTATGACCCTCAGAAAAGTCGGTGTGTATATGTTAAACCTTATGGAGGTGTCTGACTATAATTTTGTCTGATTTTGTCTCCATTGTTTCTCCCATGCTGAGAATTTCAGGAGCCAATCACTGCAGCTCGGGGAGGGTGAGGGAAATGGTGCTTGTGAAGAGGAGCATAAAGCACTGCCCGAATAATGACACAAGACAGATAGCATTGAATTGATGTAAAAAAAAACCCACAGATTCAAACTGCAGGAAAAGAACAGGATTTACATTGCAGGAAAAAAAAAACACCGTAGCATAGCAACTTCAGAAAAGTTTGGAAGTTAAGGAGATAACAGTCTGCCCAGAAGAGTGTAATTTAAAGCTTGGAAGCTCTCTGGAAGCTGAAAGATGGTCCACAAGCACTTTGCAGATAATAAGCTAAAATCCCTGAACTGCCCTAAGCCCAACTGACCAATTTTCAGCTCATTTATTGGTAAATATTTATTGGAATTTTGTTTGAGAATCCCAGCACTTCTAGCCCTCGTTAAGCAGCCATCATTTTGGTTTGTATTTAAATTATAACTGTGATGAAGGTGGATGCCAAAACATTTAACATTAAAAGGTTCAATGTTCTCAGATTAGTCAACCACTTATTTAGATGTTACGGGTTTAGTGTTTGACTGTTTCCAGAGCCTGCTTGCCTGCAACACTGTTTGGTTGCTTTTTTTCATTAAAATAAGTGTTTTATAAAATCTTAACTCCTTTGCAACTGATGGCTGCACCTTTTTTTTTTTAAATAGTTCTATTTCATTCTTTAGACCCAAATGGTGACACCAGTTCTTTTTTCCATTTCTTACCAAAACTGTGGTTGGGCAGGAGGGCACCCCCTCTTTTAACCAGTGTGAAAAGTATTTCCCTTTTAGGCTATTGTTCCTTAAGTCGTATGTTTGTGCTTTGTGCAGTATTAATGTGTTTTGTCTTGAAACAGGTTCGGAAGAAGAACTGAACCCTGTTTTGGAGGCTTTGAAAAGGAGTTCAAATAGGCAAATTCCTTCCAAAAGTCTAGAGGACATACCATCAGCCACATCAAGTGAGCAATAAATCTGTCTGCCATCTTCCACCTCCCTGAAGGTTTTTCTCAGAGTGCTTTTCCATCCACCCGTCACTATCAAGGAGTAGTTTAGTGTTGCCTTTGGAAGAATTAAGCATCTGTTTGAAAAAACAAATGCGTCTGCTGCGTGCATATTTGGTCTTGGAAGGAACAGTCAGTCAGTTGGAGATGGTTGAGTTAGTCCAGTGATTGCTGGTGTTGCAAAGGATTCTGGGATATTCTCTCCAGCATCTTGCAATTCCCGCGCCCCAGTGGGATGCTAGCATTTTATTTCTTTTAAGTTGGGTGGAGTGAAGCTGTTGGTGAAGCCCGCATTAACTACTTATGGAAAACAGATCTTTGTAGTGATTTGTGTTCTTGCTTTTTTTTTTTTAAAGTAGTTCCCAGGGTTGCCACAGGTGGAAGGCCCAAAGGAACATCCATATTAATTTGTGGGCCTGGGGGAAAAATACTGCCTTGGCTTGTCTGTCTTTGCATGCCCCTAAGGGTGACTTGAATTGGCTCTTTCTTGAACAAATCTTGATTTTTGGGTGCAGGCAGAGAAGGTCAGAGAGAGAAACCAAGGCATCATCTTTCCCCTCTCCCTAGAGGTTTCTGTTAAACCCCCTCCCATGGTGATCTCCTGGATAGAGGAATGTCTAACACTGTCACCATTTTTCCCCTTGCACAGATAAAGGAAAAGTCAACCTTCCAAAGGAAGACTTAATGCTTAGTGCTGAAGATGGTAACTATTTTATTTGTGCCTGCATGACTGTAGCCATCTGCTTCGGTGCTCTTGTTCAACTCTCAGCAGTAGAAGTCTTTTCTGTTGTCTTAGGGCAATTGCTGCTTGCTAGATTTTTTAGATAGGTGGAGGTTGCATGAAGAGTGGAAGGAGCAGAGGCTGGCAGATCATCAGATAAGGGGGGGCAGCGTTTAGCATGCCACTGCAGGTACAGGAGGTCTTGAGCCTGCCTCGAAAAGTATCATGGTTTACATTTAGCCGTTTTCTAAATTAAAACCCAAATCTTTTGTATATGGACTTTCTCAAAAGTGCTGGTGAAAGGAGCTCAAATTAACAGTGCGATCCTAACCTGTGCTAGAGCAGGCAGACCTGCTGGCCTGCCCTACCTCCTACCCAGGGTAGGAGGCAGCTGGAGCTCACAGCGGTCAAAGGGAATGCTTGTCATCTTGTCCTGGGTACGCCCCGGCAGCTGCCCAGACGTGCACCTGCTAAATAGCAGGCGTGAGTCTCAGCGGCCCAGAATGGCCTGGATCAGGGCCGCACACTCTGGGGATAGGGGTCAGCTCCTCCCCCCTCCCTGGGCAGCCCCACATGTGGGCTGCCCTCCCCCTGCCCTGTTCCACTTTCCCGCATCCCCTCCCGCCTTCCCTCTACCCTCCAAAGCTCCCGGACTGACCGAGCAGGGTTATCTGCTGCCGTCTGAGGCTTGGCTGCGTCAAGTAGCATCAACTCCGTGGGTGCTGATATGCTGTTAGCACCCACAATAATTTTCTGTCGGGCACCCCCCACACAGCTCAGCACCCCCATGTTCAGCGCTGGGCCAGGAGCGCGCCCGGCCCAGCGGTGAACGCGATCAAGCCAATGAGCTCCCTCAAGAGGTGTCGCTGGTGCCTCAGGAAGAAGCTCATTGGCTCACTTGCTCCGGCCTTGGAAGGGGGCGGGGCTGCCTTGCAACGCCTAGCCGCAATGCAAAGCAGCCTCTTCCTAGGCCGGGCCGCGGCGATCGCCCGCCCTGGCTTTGGAAGGGGGTGCTGCAAACAGCCGCTTCTGAGGCTGGGCTACGATGACAGGGGGTGCGGTCACGTCAATGTCAGGGGTGTGGCTACGTCAGGGGTGTGGTTACATCAATGTCAGGGGCGTGGCTACGTCAACATCAGGGGCGTGGCTACGAGCACCCCCAATGTTGAAAGGAAGTCGGCTCCCCTGGCTGTGTCGGTGCCTTAGGGAGCAATCCTAGGGACTCGGCCTACACAAGCAGTATGTGTCGGCCCAGGGTACAATTAGGAATGTGCCCCAAGTGATGTAAGTGCTATTGTTGGGGATGAAACTAGACCCGGTAGTCCAAAAAATCCCATTCTTTCAAGTGCTTCCTCTCCACGTCAGATCTTGGAAGCTGCAGTCTATATATTATGTAAAAGAAAGGATTGTAGAGTTCTTTGGGAACTTAATACCTGACAGTGTTCAAAGCAGGGGTTAGGGGAAACACCCTGGAACATCATATACTGAGTACCCGATGCTTCTATAATTGTGGCCCCTCCGATAGCTGCACAACTGAAGTGTTTTTTAATGTTACCCTTTTGACCAGATCAGGAAGCAGATCAGACAAATGAAAATGCCCCAGGAGGTGAGAAGTAAGACCCTTCCTGCACCGTGCCTTAAACTTTCTGTGGCTTCACACTTGTTAAACATTGACTAACAAATAATGAGTTTGGAGTCTGTTCTTGTTCTGCTTATGGTTTGTATCGCCTAAGAAAGCGCTTCTAGCTTTGCATTGTCAACAGCTCATGTGCACGTTTAACATGAAGCGTGAATCCGTCTGCTGTTTGGAACTTAAGCTGAGACGCGTTTATTTGCTAGGGGATATTAGGAGTTGCAGATGTGATAGGAAGCATGGCAGAAGCCAGTGAGGAGGGTGATAAGGCCTTTACTTGAAATGACCTTTTTGCACTTAATTAGAAACATGCCAGTTGCTATGGCAGAACTGAGGGTGCAATCCTAACCTGGACTTAAGCCGGCACAGTTAGGCCAGCAAAGTTTGACTGGCACAAAGGCCACCATAAAGAGCGTTTGGACCACTCTCGGAGCCAGGGAGGATGTCGCACGTCCAAACATACTTTATGGTGTTGCTTGTGCCAGCCTAACAGTGCCGGACTAACTCCAGGATAGGATTGCACCCTAAGGAGCAGACTATCTACCCAGCAAACAATCGAAGTGCAGTACAGGGGGTTGTTCCCCTATGGGAGAGAATGGCAGTCGTGCCACTTCTCTGAACTGCTGAATCTTTTTTAGAATGTAAATCTATGGACAGGGACTATAATATGTTTTGTGCAGCGTCCAGTTAATTTTAGGCACTAAATATACTGTAATTTGCACCAGCGCTTTAACTGTACACTGAGAATCTACTACTGTAAATTTCCAAGAATTGAATATCTGAAGTACAATATTTGGAGAGGTAGTATGGTAAAGGGAGTGATAAGAAGCTTTCCCCCTTTGTAGGATATCTAGGAACATAGAAAGGATGCACAGGTCATTCAAACACCTCCAGCTTCTTTGTAGCATGCCATGTAGCTCATAGTAAGTGCATCTTGCATGTTGAAGTCTTGTTATGCATGTAACCATGTTTTGGAAAGCACGTCAGGACTGTTGTTTTTTTCCATACTGGAACCTAAATCCAAACTGCTGCTCTTCAGTTTCCACAGCACCTTCTTTCCTTGATAACCAGTTCTCACATCCAGAAAAAATCAAGCAGATGAGCCGATCCGTCCCAGCATTTCTACAGGATGAGGCAAGTGCATTTCTCAAGTCTTGGTTGCTTGCTTTAAAGGAGCTCTGGTCAGCTTAGGAGAAGAGGTGTGGTGTAGAGATGCTTCCAGATGTTCTTGTTCCAGCATGGGCAGAGGCGGAAGACTGGCACGCAATGATGTATGCCTATGACAGGGAACTTAAGCAGGTTAATCTCTGTGGGCGAGGAGATAGGTGTAAGGTACCCTATTAAGATGGGGGGGGGGGGTCTGTGCTCTATGAACAATCCTAGCTCTGTGGATCTGTAGTTTGCAGGAAGCTGAAGCTCCAATACTTTGGCCACCTCATGAGAAGAGAGGACTCTTTAGAAAAGACCCTCATGCTGGGAAAGATTGAAGGCAAAAGGAGAAGGGGGCGGCAGAGGATGAGATGGTTAGATAGTGTCACCGAAGCGATGAACATGAAATTGGGTGAACTCCGGAAGCTAGTGGAGGACAGGGAGGCCTGGCGTGCTGTGGTCCATGGGGTCGCGAAGAGTCGGACACGACTTAGCGACTGAACAACAACAACAACAACAAAAGAAGACCATCGGTGGTCTTGCAAGAAGGTCTTTGTGGGTCGGCCTGTGCCCTAACCCTAACCCTGTGTACATGACAATTAAAGGTGATCCTTTGGGGTGTCTAGAAGTTCTTCCCATAAAAGGTGAAACTAGATCTGGGATAAGCTGGTTGGAATGGCTTTGGAGGGTGCAGAATTAGTTTTTTCTTGAAATCTGTAGATCTCGGTAGTGCGTTCCACGCTCTGAAATGGAACCTGGGAGAGCAGCTAGATCTTTTGCGCGCGCATAGAAGCCTTCAGCACACACCCCTGGATGGGTGTCCTCTCCAAGCTATACTAGTCCTGGCTAGGCATGTGCAGTAGGCCTCTTCCTCCCACTTGGAGGGTTAACAATCCATACCAATGTGCTCGAATTTCAAACGTAAAGGCATCAGTAGCTTTGAGTCATAATATGGATTCTAAAGGAGTCTCTGTACCAGCCCGCAGGGCACAATCCTAACCCGGGGTTAAGCTGGCACAGTTAGGCCAGCAAAGTTCGGCCGGCATAAGGGACACCAAAAAGTACGTTTGGACCATTCTTGGAGTCAGAGAGGCCAGCACACAGACATGCGCCATCCTCCCTGACTCCGAGAGTGGTCCAAATGCGCTTTACGGTGGCCCTTGTGCCGGCCAAACTTCGCTGATCTAATGGTGCTGACCTAACTCCAGGTTAGGATTGCAGCCACAGAAGCATCTGTGTTGTCTATATGGGTAAAAAAGCACTTTATTCATGACCTGTGGGGGGGGGGGAGGCAGGGATGGCCCCAAAGTGCTGCAGTTTTCTGTTATTTCCAAAAACACAAATAAAATACTCTTGTCGCCTGATGTGTTTCACGGAAGGTGCTCTTCAGAGATGAGCGAAAACAAATTTGTTAAGTGAAATTAAAACTATCTTTAATCAGGTACAGAAATGTGGCTTCATGTACATGCTGTCCACATACCCCAGCCACGTGCTTTTTTCCTTTATCTTATATTCATGACCAAACTAGATGTCAGATGTGGATTCAAGCAGATCTTGAGGGTGTAGTTAAAATAGTTCTGTTACTGCATAATCATATATCTTCAGGGCTATCGGAGTTTTTTAAAAACTTTTTAAAAACATGAACCCACTGTATCAGTGCACTTCTGTACCCATTGTATCAGTCTTGTATCAGTGCACTTCTGCAAACCATTGTGATGGCAAAGTGAGATTATAGGTACTTAATGAAAAAATTGGATGTGAAGTGGATGTGAAATGATTCACGTGGATTTGGATGGGAAGTGAAGCATTCCTGTGACGGCTTGTCCTGTACCCGTGATAATCCTGAATTCATCCAGCCTGCTTTTTACTATGAGAATTAATTCGTAGTTGAGCCACAACCAGTCAAGAAAAGACTGAAAAAGATGGCAATAGTTGTGTCCCTTCAAGTAGTTGAACCAAAACTGATTTCTCTCTGGCCTTTCTCACTTTTGGCCTCTGCTGCTTTCCCTTGTAATTGCTCCACTTACTGCAACAAAATCTAAGCTTTATTATTTTTTATTATTTTTCATAAACATCTTCAGTGAAATAAGTCTCTTAGCAGTAACCTGAATTAATGAACGCGCGAATGAAATCAAAACTGTGAACCAATGACCCAATCATCCCCTCTTAATCACATAATTGTTGCTAATATAAAATACATGGGCAAAGGTAATAATGGGGTGAGTGAGGAACCCAAAAACTGGAGATGTGAGTTGGGGCGAGTGGATGCCAATATCGACAGTGACCATGCTGAACACTGAATAGAACATTCTGTCCCAAGGCAGACAGAACCTAAACTAACGCAGACATGGGAGATGGCTGTCTGTAAACCCTAAGGGCAAAAGCTGGTCTGTTGCTGAATTTAAGCTATATCTGCCCAAGGTTGCATACAGAGGCATACCAGGGCGAAACAGCGCCCATGGCATGCAATGTCATGACGTCACAACATTGTGACGTCCTGATGTTGCAGGGTGTGGCTTCTGTCTGCCACGTCAGCTAACATGGTGGGAAGAAGCCAAGCCCCGCCTCCTTGTTTTGCCCGAGCAGTGGCCAGGAGACACCGACGCCTCCTTGGTTCGCAGAGCCGGAGGGGCATGGCGTCTCCTGGCCACCGCTTGGGCAGAACCCGAACTGCAACTGAGGGAAGCTGTGCGCCTCCCCAGCTCTGTGAGCTGGGGAGTGCACGGCTTCCCTTGGCCGCGGCTCAGGTGTCTTCTTGGGCACTGTGGAGGGGGAGCTAAGGGCCATCGGCGCCCCCTGGCAAATGGCGCCCATGGCTCTTGCCACCCCATGCAACACCCTAGATAAGCCACTGGTTGCATATGCACATCAGGAGCCAAATGTGTACATCTATGGGCTGGGCATTAATGAATTAATGCAGCAGTCTACAAACTGGAGACCGCTGCAGCAGGGAAAATTGTCCCTGGCATGAACGGCACTTTGCATTTCTCCGGGGACCTCGCGAATGACCCCAACTACAGCTCCTAGGGTCGCTGCGGCCAGCCGCTCCTGTGCAGAAGGAAAGACACGTGGCTTGCTGGGGTGGCAGACCGCAGACGTGGCTGGCCTGAGATCTGTCATTGTGGTTGTTGGTGGCATCCCCGGTGGAATGCAAAGCGCTGCTCACTTGGATCAGGGAGGATCTTCCAATTGGACGGAAGAGGGAGGGAACGGATCCGGCCCCCGGGTCAGAGTTTTGCAACTGGTGCTGGGGCATTTCTGGGGGGGGGGAGGATGGAAGGGAGGATGGGGGTGAGTGGGCCAGGAGGCATGCTGGTGCAGGGAGGCGGTGGAGTTAGGATTCAGTATCCAAACTCCTATCCTCAGGCAGCACAACCCTGATTTGGGTTCATGACTTGTTCGTAGCCTATCGTGGCGGCTGGCGCCTACCCCGGGGTAAGGGCATGAATGTGTCCTTGCCCTGTGGAGGCTCCAGGCAGCTCCCAACTTGCGCTGGATGTGGCATAGGCACACCAGCCTGCCTGCTCCAATGCAAATTAGGATTGCGCCCTTTGTTGTCGGGTTACCTGATTGGAGGAATGGAACCCACCTACCCAGTTTTTCCCACCCCTTTCAAGAAGCACATGCCAAACTCTAGGAAGACTAGCTGCTCCAGACAGGGAGGAATGATTCAAACCCACGTGGCTGGTTAACAAAGGAATTTTGACAAAGGGCCGCTGCAGGAGGAGGTCTCGCCCGCTTTTAGTCCTGAGCCAACACAGGAGATTATGGGGGCCTGAGAGCGCAACCAGTGATGTCATTCAGGGGGAACGGACCAAAACGGGCGTTCCGGATCCTAACGGGCTCCGTGGCTGCTTCCGGTTTTTTTTTTTTTTCAACATTTGAATTTGAACTCAAAAGTGAGTTCCTGTTCCTAAATCATTTGAATGACACCACTGAGTGCAACCCTAACCTGGAGTTAGACTGGCAAAGTTAGACCAGCACAGTTTGGTTGGCACAATGGTTAGACCACTCTCCGGAGTCAGAGAGGCCAGCACACAGACTTGCGCCATCCTCCCAGACTCCAAGTGGGCCGCTTTACGGCGGCCCTTGTGCTGGCCAAACTTTGTGCCGGCCTAACACCAGGTTAGGATTGCACTCTTAGACATGTCCAAAAATAAGAAAATAGGTCACAGATTAGGAGGTGGTGGTGGTGGTGGGGAAACAGGGTCTTCATCACAACATCTTTTATAGTTGTAGTCCACTGTACCCCCATAGATGCAAAATGGTATTTGCTTTATAACCAAGTTCTCTTTTTTCCTAATTTCCAGGCATGATAGTACCTTTTTGGCACAATGAAAAAATTAAAGGGATCTGTAGAACAAACAAACCATGTAGCGCTGATTTTACTTTTTAAAACAAGCAGCTTGTTCTGTTTCTGTGGGCCTAGAAGAGGACAAAGGAAGAATGCAAGAAGCAAAATGCATGTGGGCCTCTGAAGTGCACACAATGCTGCCAGACTAATGCCTTGCAATGGCACCGAGGCAGCTGTTCTAGGATGGAATTAAAACGGATTACATGCTTTGTTCTGAAGAATTTAGCAGGGGCAGGATTGGCGGTGGGGGGGGTTACATGCAGCCAAATTCCTGCATGCCAAACGACGCATGCGACTTCAGGTTTCATTAACAGTTTGCCTAGCAATGCTGCTGCATTCCAGATCTGTAAGCTTTGACAAACCTGCTTCTCGAAATGGTTGTTGCATGCCAGTGTTTGCTGACCACTTTGTGTGAAACACCCCCACAGACTTGTTTTTCCTCTCTCTTTGTGCAATATCTTGTAGAGTGACCGAGAGACAGATTCCGCATCAGACAGCAGTTACCCACTTGGCAGAATCAAGAAGAGCCCCAGTTCGCTAACCAATCTTAGTGGCTCTTCTGGCTTGGCGTCCTTGTCTTCTGTATGTAAACACCAACGTAACTGCCTTTGTTCATGTGCATTCCTACACCTGTGATCCCAGCATCGTAGCAAAGTCCCGGTTTTATTTTGTCATGCTTGATGCCATTAAAAATGCCTGCTAACCTAGTATTAACATCCATTTTTTTTTTTGCAATTTTGCAAAAACAACAACATACTAATCCCCTATCTCAGTGGTTCTCAAACTTTTTTGCATTGGATTCCACCTAAAAACAAAGTTTCACTGAAACCAGCTGCTCAAGCCTTGGTGGCTATAATGGTGGTTGGGCAGCAGTGCTCCAGGTTGTTTAATCCTTGGTGCACATTGTTTAATCTACTCCGTGAAGTTTTGCAAACCACCTAAAATTGGTTCGTGACCCCCCTAGTGGGCCACGGACCCACAGGTTGAGAACCGCTGCCCTATCTGAATGAACATTTCTCTTCCATCTAACCCTTTGTGTCATAACCTTCGGAGTGCTACTCACGAGTGTTCCAAAGCGTTGTTTCTTGGGAGGCGCTATGGGCCACTTTGCGCATTATGCAGTGATGTCCAAGACTAGCTCCTGGGCTCCCACTCCTGCCCAGTGAGGTTGCAGGTCCTCCCAGAAGAAGACCTGTGCTTTGAGGCAGCAGCCTGTTCATTTGGACAGTTTTCAGCTGAAAATCAAGAGCAATATGTGCAGACCTGGGTGACTGGGAGGCACCACCAGCGGTGTCATCCTGGCGGAACGGCCCGGTACGCCGTTCCGCTAGTTCCGTGGACGGGCCTGGACCGTGCCACCTCTCCCGAGGACGAGCGAGCTGCTCCTGGGCCCTCCCTCCCGCACGTCCGAATCGCTCTGAAATGGAGCGATTCCAGGCGCAGGGAGGCGTGGCTGGCCTCCGCCATAGGGGCGGAGGGCTGCCAATCATCCGGGCGTTCTGGTTCCTGGCGCGCCCGGATGACATCACTGGGCACCACCCCATTGTCCTCCAGGTGATGAGCTTGCTAGAACAGATAGAAGGAAAAGCTTGCTAGAACAGATAAAAGGTGTCTGGCCTAGATGCCTTCAAAAGGGGATTGGACAGATTTCTAGAAGAAAAGTCCATCTCAGGTTACAAGCCATGATGGGGATATGCAACCTTCTGGTTGTAGAAGTAGGCTACCCAGAATGCTAAGTGCATGGGAGGGGCAACAGGATGCAGGCATCTTGTTGTCTTATGTGCTCCTTGAGGCATCTGGTGGGCCACTGTTAGACACAGGAAGCTGGACTAGATGGACCTTGGCCTGATCCAGCGGGGCTCTTCTTACATTCTTATACCCATCTCAGATAGCTTGTGACGTGGTAGAGGAGGAAGGGTCTACTACAGAGCAGTTTGGCAAGCATTTAAAGGCCTCTAGGCTTGGACCACAAACTTCCATGACTCTCTGGGAGAGGGCAGAAGAATAGAAGATCCTGCAATCTCCTTATAAAACTGAGGCCTTTAAGGGAGGCAAAAGGCAACTGGAACCACAAGCAACCCCCACTCTGCCTCAAGCATTAACTCCACATTTGCCCAAGTACTCTAGATAGGAAGAAACAGCTAGTTCCAACTCTCTAAAGAGCACATGGTTCAATTTGGACATCGTTCCAAATCTGAAACAATGCTTTGAAGCGCAAACCATAGTTTATAGCATAATGTCTTAACCCCTTTTGTACCAATGATGTGCTGGAGATTGCATTTCTACCGATGTTGCTCCAACACATCATTAAGTGACAGACCACAATTACTCTAGTTACTTCAATTCATCATTCCACCTCCAGAAGCTGTTGAATTATGAAAGCAGGAATGAATGTCATAAACGGGTCACATGACCTCTTGTATCTTGATATGGAATTCTGTGTCCAGACTTCTTGCAGTGTATTCAGGCAATAATGGCATAATTCAGGAGTAAACTTTTAGGACTTGGGTTAGCAGTTGAGATTCCCAATAGAAAAGCTAAACTTCTCTAGAATGGGAAAATCAAGTGAGTTGTAAAGCAGCCGGCATACTGATAGTATTATAATGGAATGATGGTGATACTAATTGTTGGATTTAATTAGTTTGTTCAAAAAAATTTAAAGCACAGTAGTTTTTAAGCACAGATAGAAAATAAATGGGAAAACTTGTTAGCAGATCCAGGAAGCAATGAAGGGGAGAAAGTATTTGTAGGATCTATCCTATAAAGAAACCACTTCCTTGCATGTGTACTGATAATAATTTCCCCCTGCTGCATGCTTGCTTTTAAAATACTAGCTATTTAATTAAGTACAAATTATATCTTTATTAGGTGAATACTTTAGAGGGATTTGCAATTGTTCTTTACTTCCAGATTAATTTATGTCCTAAATATGTATTTATTTCCCATTTAAAAAAAAAAAAAACATAAAATGCCTTGTGTTCCTCACTGAGGAACTTATCAAGAATTTTAAAAGTTTTTCTACTGTGTGACATCTGCAGGTAAGCACAAGTGTGATGAGCATCTACAGTGGAGATTTTGGCAATGTGGATGTGAAGGGAAATGTCCAGTTTGCCATTGACTATGTGGAGCAGCTGAAGGAGCTCCATATTTTTATTGCCCAGTGCAAGGACTTGGCCGTTGTGGATGTTAAGAAGCAGCGCTCAGATCCGTAAGTGTACCAGGGGTTGCTGGGTATTTTCAGTGCAAGGAACTGGTGTTTCAGCCTAAATCCCCTTACCCTAAAACTGAGGAGTGGGATAAATTCAGTGATGATCCGAAGTTGACTAGATGACATAATTTGCAGGTGATCTCAAGAAGCCATGAACTCTGTCACTTTTACAAATAGTTGTATGCTATTTTTACAAATAGTTGTATGCTACCTTAGGGTAAAAGGGACGTGGTGGCGCATCGGGTTAAACCGCTGCTGCTGGGCTTTCCAACCGGAAGGTTGGGAGTTCAAGGCTGCGCAATGGAGTGAGCTCCCGTTGCTTGTCCCAGTTCGAAAGCACCTAAATGCAAGTAGATGAATAGGGACCACTTCGGTGGGAAGGTAATGGCGTTCCGTGCGCTACGGCGTAGAGTCATGCCGGCCACATGACCACAGAAGCTTGTCCTCGGACAAAACGCCGGCTCTACAGGCTTTGAAATGGAGATGAACACTGCCCCCTACAGTCAGTCACGACTAGACCATTCAGTCGTGGGGAAACCTTTACCTTTTTACCTTAGGGTAGGAAATAGAGGATCTGGGGTTTTGCAGACAGAGAATCCTGCATTCATGTTTGATTGTTTCAATGTGCTGCAAACCTTCTGGAGCAGTTCTGGCCCACGTTTTAGCACATGGAAACCATATGAAAACATTTTTTTAAAAATTTATTTTTTCCCCTTGATTTTAGGTGAGCAACTGAGACATCTCACTATGCTGTAGAGCAGGGGGCTCCCAACTCTGGCCAATGGGCCTGATCCAGTCCCCCAAATCCTTTCCCCAAGTGAATGGCTTCTGCTATTCCACCCGGGACATGCGCGAAGACCCCAAGTACAGCCCCCAGGAGTCTTTGCGCTGAGCCGCTTCTGTGCGGAACCGTGTGCACAAGGCATGTTGGAGTAGCAGACCCCAGAAGCTGCTCAGTGTGAAGACCCCCGGGGGCTGTAGTCAGAGTCTTCACACATGTCCCGGGCAGAACGGCAGAAGCAGTTCGTGCTGGGGACGCTTTTAATCACTTTTATTGGATGCAACCGTCCCCCTGTCCCCCGAGTATCCAGTTTCTGGCCTCTCAGTTCTGACCTTAGGCAGGAACTTTTTAAAGAAACTTGTTACTCAAATGTGGTGTTCATCCTGATGATGATTCTTTGTCAAAATGCCTGGTGTTAAATGGATGGTAAGGCCCATCTGGAGCATTGTGTGCAGTTCTGGTCACCGCATCTCAAAAAGGACATAGTGGAGCTGGAAAAGGTGCAGAAGAGAGCCACAAAAATGATTACGGGGCTGGGGCACCTCCCTTATGAAGAAAGACTGCAGTGTTTGGGGCTCTTCAGTCTGGAAAAAAGGCGCCTGAGGGGGGACATGATTGAGACATATAAAATTATGCACGGGAGGGATAGAGTCAATAGAGGGTTGTTCTTTTCCCTCTCTCACAATACCAGAACCGGGGGCATACACTGAAATTGAGTGTTGGGAGATTTAAAACAGATAAAAGGAAATACTTTTTTGCCCAGCTGGTAATTAACCTATGGAAATCCTTGCCACAGGAGGTGGTGATGGCATCTGGCCTAGATGCCTTTAAAAGGGGACTGGACAGATTTCTGCAGGACAAGTCCATCGTGGGCTATAGGACATGATGGGTTGGGCAACCTCCTTACGTTAATAGTGGGCTACTTCAGAATGCCAGGTGCAGGGGAGTGGCAACAGGATGCAAGCATCTTGTTGTCTACTGAGCTCCCTTTGGCACCTGGTGGACCACTGTGAGATACAGGAAGCTGGACTAGATGGGCCTTTGGCCTGATCCAGTAGGGCTCTTCTTATGTTTTAGACATATCCAGGGTTTTTTGGACAAAACTATAGAGGCCTACAAGAAAGATTTGTAATCTGCTCTTGAACCGTCCTGAAGTTCCATGTTGGAATTTTCTCTTACCGAAACTGATTGTTGAACTTTCTTAGGTATGTGAAGTGTTACCTGCTGCCAGAGAAATACAAACTGGGCAAAAGAAAGACATCGGTGAAGAAGAAAACATTGAATCCAGTCTTTAATGAGATATTACGGGTAACTTGTACAATGGAACAATCCCAGTTCTCTTTTTTTAACTATATTGAACTACCTGACCAAAAATTAAAGGTTCTTCTCTGCATTGGGCAATAACACCAGAGATGAGGTTTTGCTATCTGGAATTTTTAATGTTGGCATGTAGTTGCTTAGTGTGACAGAGGAGCGCACCAAGAAATGCACATTGAAAGAAACCAGGAAAGGGTTTTAAGTTTACAGTGAAATGCTCTGTGTTGTGGCAGTGGAAAGAAACTGATTCTTCATTCAGGAACTGTTTGGGGGGGGGGGACTGAAGGTTAGAAGAGGAAATAATTGTTTGTGATGCTCTGTACATTTTTGGTTGTCCCACCTCAGAGGAGGACATCGCATTGCAAAAGCTACAGAAATTGGTGACTAAGAGCAAGACTAGACACGATGTGGGAGGTCTGTGTCTGGAATGCACAGCATTTTTTTTTTCAAGAAGCAGCCATTGGAGTGGGCAATTTGGATTGGGGCTGTAGGGAAAGCAGTAATCCTGATAGCCTACAGTATATTGATTCTCTGACTTAAATCTCCTCCTCCTTCTAGCCATGGGGAAACGTATGGGTATTATTTTCTCTTTGTAGTCAATAGCATCTTCAGAGGGGCAATCTGGGTTAAGCCCCTGTGGTTGGAGTTTTTCCTCTCCCGTCAACCTCAACCCCAATCCAAAAGAAAAAGATGTTTGGTGTTTCCGTCAGAGCCCTCCCCTGTCATGTCTAGTTTGGCCTCCAGATGACTAAAGGCGTAATCCTAACCTGGAGTTAGGCTGGCACAGGTAGGCCAGCAAAATTTGGCCGGCGCAAGGGACACCATAAAGTATGTTTGGACCACTCTCAGGGCGCAATCCTAACCAACTTTCCAGCACTGACACAGCTGTGCCAATGGGTCGTGTTCTGCATCCTGCAGTGGAGTGGTAGACACCGAGGCCTCCTCAAGGTAAGGGAATGTTTCTTCCCTCATCTCGGAACTGCATTGCCCTTACCCCGGTGCTGGAAAGTTGGTTAGGATTGCACCCTCAGAGTCAGAGAGGCCAGCACGCAGATGTGCGCCATCCTCCCTGACTCCGAGAGTGGTCCAAACACGCTTTATGGTGGCCCTTGTGCCGGCCAAACCTTGCTGGCTGACCATGCCAGCTTAACTCCAGGTTAGGATTGCGCTCTTAGTGTTTGGAATACCTTGTCTGTGAGGAAAAGCAAAGATCCTCAAATGTGTTAGTTTGGAAGAAAGAAGACTAAAGGATCTCCTGGTGCCTGAAGGGGTACACCAGATGCCTCCCCTTTTACCTTGTGGTGGTCTAGTCCGTGGATGTCAACCCTTTTCATTCCCATAAGTTATTGCAACCCCAAAACTGAGGCTTCGCTTACCCCTTACCCCTTGGGATCCTGACCCCAAGGTTTGAAGAACACTGCTCTACATTATCGTGGATAAATACTTTGTTTTATAGGGATCATTGTGTGTCTCATTGTTTGTTGTCTTTGCAGTATAAAGTGGACAAGACACTCTTGGCGTACCAGAGGCTGAATCTCTCTGTGTGGCACAACGACACCTTTGGGCGCAACAGCTTCTTGGGGGAGGTGGAGCTTGACTTGGGATTGTGGGATTGGGATGACAAGCAGAACAAACAGATGAACTGGTATTCTCTGAAGCCAAGGGTGAGTTGATGGCTTTTGGTTCACAGAGGAGGATTTGAGCCACATCTTCTCCTCCCCTCCCCATGGTGTTACCATTTCATAAAGGAATATGGAGAAACCTTCAACTCTACCGTACAGCTAACTGTAGACATTCCTGTACTGGAAAAGATAAGCATGCCCCAGTATCCACTGATTTAAGTTATCCAAGGACACAATGGATTCTGGGACACCTATTAAAAAGATAGCGGAACATTGAACGAAGCTCTTTTTTTACCTTGTTGCAGCAAAACCACTGATGTTCCCCTCTCTTTAAAAAGGCATCCCCAGTATCCATGGTGGAGTCTGGAACGGAATCCCAGTGGATACCGGGGCATGCCTGTATTGCTTTCAGTTTGCTGTTAAAACTGATCTTTGCACAGTGTGGAGAATTTGTAACTTGACCTATACTTGCACTTACGTGGCACTAGAATTGCAACATCTGATGGAACAAAAGATGTGCTAATTGACCATTCAGGGGCAGCCTTTTTAAACGCTATTTAATTGAGCAGCTGATTTTTTAAAAATGTTTTTTACATAAGTGCTTACAAATCCATCAGTAGCAAGCGTCTTTTTAGAGGTCATTCCTATTACCTTCTCACAAGGCAAATACACTTTCTGAGATGATGCCTGCTATAAATTCTGTGTTTATCATCTAAAAAGTGAAATTCTTTTTTTTTTTCCTCCCGGGCTATTTTTCCCCCATTGAAATTCATGTGGATTTGGTATATTAATTGTATGACTTTTAACCAAGTTCTTAAGATTTCTTTTGTGAAGTGCTAGCCCTGATGTTCACCTGTTTCTAGCACTGTTTAGCAAAATGCACTAATGTTGGAGGCTACAAGAATGGGGATTGTGGCAGACAGCAGATCCTTTAGTGGCTTTCATTTTTTGTTTTGTTTCCCCAAATGGTCAGACTCCATTGGATGCTCTTGAGCTGGAGAACAGAGGCGAGATGAAGCTAGCGCTCCAGTATGTCCCAACACCCCCTGGGGGTAAGTAAGCCATTGCTTTAGCAGCACTTAGTGATTGTGTTCTGTGGGGTCCTTTTCCCAGTCCCTTTCCTCAGCTGAATCTCTTTAGCAATAAAACTGAGGCCCAATCCTGAACTGCGTGACCACCTGGGAGTACAGCAGTAGCCAGGGGGTTACCGCTGCACCCCTCAGCAGCCAGGCAGCCCTGGGAGGCTCCACAGGGAAAGGGGACATGTGTCCCTTTTCCCCGCAGTAAAGGCATAGGGTGGGCGAGGGGTCTCTTCGCTCCTGTGCTTTTTTTAGCCGGCACAACAGTAAGGGCTTCTGAGTAAGGCCATGTGGCCTTCCTCGGAAGTCAGGAACTAGTGGAGTAAGTCAGTGGTGGGATCTACCTGCGCTAACATCCGGAACACAGGAAGTAGCCACCGGGACACACGGTTGATTGGCAGTTCCCCGCCCCCGTGCAGAGCCTGGCCACGCCTCCCTGTGCCTGGAATAGCTCCATTTCGGAGCAAACCAAGCGCAGGGGAGGGAGGGAGGGCGAAACAGCGCACGGCGTCTCGTCGCTGCCAGCCCCATTCACATATTGCAGGGGCGCACGGCAGCAACGACTGCACTGAGCGAGGCCAGCCCTTACACGGAACAACCGAGATGGCGTTCCGGAGTGTCCTGGCCACATGACATCACTGGAGTAAGTCCCATTGAATCCAATAGGACTTATTTATGAAGAGACATAAATAGGATTGCACTGTAAGTCTGTTATCTCTAGAACAGAAGCTGTGATTGGTGTGTTCCTTAGACAGCATTGGAAAGAGGGGTCCAATGCTTTCCAGTGCTGTCTATCTTCGAAGTGGTGGCGCTTCGGGTTAAACCGCTGCTGCTGGGCTTTCTGACTGGGAGGTTGTGAGGTTGAGACCGCGCGATGGAGTGAAAGCCCATTGCTTGTCCCAGCCCCTGCCAACCTAGCAGTTCGAAAGCACCTAAAAATGTGAGTAGATAAATAGGGACCACTTTGGTGGGAAGGTAACGGCGTTCCGTGCGCTATGGCGTATAGTCATGCTGACCACATGACCATGGAATCTTGTCCTTGGACAAGCTCTACAGGCTTAGAAATGGAGATGAGCACCGCCTACTACAGTCAGTCATGACTAGACTATTCGGTCATGGGAAAATGGTTACCTTTACCTATCTTAGTTATTGTATAACAGGAAATGAAGATATTTGAACAGAGAACATATGATATTGTGTTTCTGACGTTGTTCGTTTGGTCTATTTTAAGGTAAAAAGACTCCTGCCACTGGAGAAGTCCACATTTGGGTGAAGGAATGCAACGACCTTCCAATCCTCAAGGGCAGTAGGCTTAACTCCTTTGTAAAATGGTAAGAAGGGGAATTTGACAGAACAGAGACCCTGTGCCTAAGCTACGACGGCTGGGTGACCGTCTCCTGGAACCCAACTGCATGGGCTGTAGGAGGAACACTTTGTATACAGAGGCAGCTCCCCACATTTTGTAACCATTTTATCTTCTCTTTTCAGAGGTTGAATGGTTGCAGTGGAGACTTCACTGTGACTGTGTATGGCAGGATGCCACCTTCTATAAGTGGCTTCCAATATGCAACTAGTGGTTCCGTTTCAAGCAACAACTATGCCCGTTGCGTAATGTGTGCTGGCAGTTACGTAGCTGAGTGGGGGGCGGCGGTCACAGGGACCATATGACCCCGACTGCTCTCATAGAGGCCAGGAAAGATTTTGGGAATGGGCAGAACCCACCCCTGGAGCCTTCCTCAGTGTGGCCAAGAAATTGCAGTGACGTCATCATGTCACCACAGTTGCTTCCAGGTCAGGGGTGGCGAGCCGATCGGCATGCCCCAGAGCGGCGCACCAGTCATCTTATCCCACTGTGTGCTGGCTCATATTGTGTAGCTTCTCTAGATACACATGTGGCTTGCAGGCAGAAAATACGTTACATAATACACTGCTATTATTCCATGCCTCGTCTTACAATCTACTTAACTACAGTTACTTTATTGTTGCTTCTGTTTTGAAATTGTGGTGTTTTGAAGTAAATGCACATGCAGAACATCAGCCATAGGGAAATTGTTTGACTCTTCTGCCCCAAGCACTTCTGCCCCAGAACATCCTTCCAAGAAAGCAGATTTAACCACGACTGTGACTAGTTCATACAGCCAGTCTTCATGTGGTCAGACACATCCTACCCTATTCCTCGGTTGTACCTGTTTTGCCATTACCATGTACGGTACTGATGCAAGCTTTAGTATTTAGTGACTTTTTTCTTTTGTCTGAAGTACGATTCTTCCAGATACAAGTAGGAAAAGCTGCCAGAAAACAAGAGCTGTTGCAAAGACGACAAATCCCGTGTTCAACCATACGATGGTCTATGATGGCTTCAGGCCTGAAGATCTGAAGGAAGCTTGTGTAGAACTGACTGTCTGGGACCACAACAAGCTTGTCAATCGCTTCCTGGGAGGTCTAAGGATAGGACTTGGAATAGGTATTACTGCTATGGAAATGGGGAATTTATTTCACAAAGTCAGGAAGACTTGGTGGATTTCAAACAAGTGTTCTTCAAGGGAGAAACACTTGGCATCAAAAGGAATAAATTTGTCTTTTTGGTTCTTGTGTGGCTTTTCAGCAAAACCAGAAGTGACGTTTATATGCCTTTAAGAGCGCAATCCCAACCTGGAGTTAGGCTGGCACAGTTTGGCCAGGAAAGTTTAGCTGGCACAAGAGCCATCATAAAGCACGTTTGGACCACTCTCGGAGACAAGGAGGATGGTGCACATCTGTGTGCTGGCCTGTCTGACTCAGAGTGGTCCAAACATACTTTATGGTGGCCCTTGTGCCGGCCAAACTTTGTTGGCCTACTGTACCGGCCTAACTCCAGGTTGGGATTGTGCTCTTAAAGGCATATAAGGGGCTTTCTAGGTGTCGTGTTAATCTCAGACATTGCCCAATATGGCTGCCACCACTGCCATGGCATGCTGTAATTTCTGGGTATGAGTTAGGATGCAATCCTAATGTTTAGTTAGGCAGACATAGTTAGGCCAGCAAAGTTTGGCCGACACAGGGGACACCATACAGTATGTTTGGACCGCTCTCAGAGTCAGGGAGGATGGTGCACGTCCATATGCTGGCCTCTCTGATTCGGAGTGGTCCAAACATACTTTATGGTGGCCCTTGTGCCGGCCAAACTTTGCTAGCCTAACTCCAGGTTAGGATTGCGCTTACAAGGCATTTTGAAGCACAGGGAAGTCCTGGAGGGGTTTTGCTGAAAAAACAGAAAGTGGAAAAACTTCTAAACCTCATTCTGGGGCCCATAGAGGTCACGGGCATATGCTCACAGCCTCTGTGGGGCTCAGAACACCCTCTGGAGGTGAGGTGAGTGCAGCTGTGGTTGGGTTCAGAGGGTTGAGGGTGGCCCGAAAACTGTGTATTCCAACATACACATTTTTTGTTCCTGGGGGTTCCTGGAATAGAACTCCTGCAGATAATGAGGGCCTGCCTATATAGCATAATTTTTAGAGCAATTACAATTATGAAACCTTTATTGGCATACACATTACAAACAACCCATTGCTCCCTCTTAGGGGTCATCATTATATGTACATAAATACACCGTGAATTCATAAAAATATCATGCATACAGTCTATTTACGTGGGACAGGCTCAAGCCCGAAACTTCTGCTCAGCTTGGAGAAGGAATTTCGCCACTCTCTGTGACCTCAGGAGGGGCCACCATTAAGGAGAAAAATGATTTTGTCAGATTCTGAAGAGTGTGATTGGGTATCTAAAGCCTGGGCCAAATCCAGGCTTGCACGTGGATACCACAATCAAAAGAAATATGGGGGAGCGACTCTACAGCGCCCCTGTTGCATGGGCAGCAACGATCAGAGAAGGAGATCTTATTATACCTTCCCTGGGTCACTTGAGAGGGATTTAATATCTGGCGCATGAAAGCACCCGTCATTCCCTAGGGTAACTTAAAGAGAATTTTTAGAGCTTTTATAAGGGGCCACTAATTGTGTCTCTTTAAATATTGCTTTAGGTAAAAGCTATGGTACTGCGGTAGACTGGATGGACTCTACGTTAGATGAAATCCGCTTATGGGAGAAAATGATCAACTCACCGAACAAATGGGTAGAAGACACGCTGCCCCTCAGGATGCTAACGATAGCAAAAATGACAAAATAAGATGGTGCTCTGGTTCCTCACATCCAGTTTTTATGACTTGCTGGCATCTGAGGCAAGCGAAGAGCTGGCCAAAGATTCAGAGAGAACCTGGAGACAACCTTTTTCATGTGTAACTCCAACAGAG
Organism: Lerista edwardsae; assembly: GCA_029204185.1. NCBI lineage: Eukaryota > Metazoa > Chordata > Lepidosauria > Squamata > Scincidae > Lerista > Lerista edwardsae. The sequence goes on along the minus strand of JAJKFI010000017.1, from coordinate 8,018,142 downwards.
AGCATCTGTGTTTGCAATACAATTTTATACTGTGTTTTGTTTTGTTTTGTTTGCTAAATGCTCCTTTTTTGTCATGCACATTAATTCCTGCCTGTCTTGCGGGCACAGTTTCCAAGTTAAAACACCTTAAGCTTTATTACAGATTAATTAAAAATAAAATATATTTAAAATATTATGTACAGTTGTCTTGTGTGGCCACTTCGAATAGTACAAAAAAAAAAGTTGTGGATCACTAAATGGAGCGAAATATGTCCACACTTGCTCTACATTTTCAATTGCCACTCAGTTTACTTGAGTCAATTCATGGATGGACCTGTTGAGCTATTCTAGAATTCCTATCTGTACATTTTAAAAGCTGGATCAGTTGACTACTGCATCAATTCCATTGATGTTAAAAAGGCTTCTAATGTTTGAGTTGGGAAAATCCTTGATAAATGCAAATATGTGCAATGGCATGTGTTAATGGGTCCATGGCAAGAGAGGATGAAGTATTTTAATGTGTGTTAGCCTGGAACTACTGTAGACATTCTGTCCCAAAATCAGAATGACGCCAAAAAATGATGCCAAAATCAGTCACCCCTGTGTCTCGTTTTCTCCCTACTTCTTACTAATGCCTAGTTATATTAATTGCATCCCATGATTCTCTCATGTGCAAGTGGAACAGCCATTGTTTCACTTGATTGACTTAAAGGGGTGGGGTGGGGAGGGGCTTGCTAGACACTGCCCAACATGGCTGCCCACCACTGCCATGGCATGCTGTAATTTCTGGGTATGAGTTGGGTGCAATCCTAACCTTTACTTAGGCCGGCACAGTTAGGCCAGTAAAGTCTGGCCAGCACAAGGGACACTGGCCAGTAAAGTATGTTTGGACCACTCTTGGAGTCAGTGACCAGCATACAGACATGCACCCAAACCCCCTTAGTCACACCACTGCTTTCACAGTCAAGGAAAACACAGCCACACATAGGACACCCTGTGCAAAGCAGTAGCACAGATTACTATAGAGATTTAGAGTTTACTGTGGCTCTCCATTTCTTCACCATGTTCCTTTCCTATATCGTGAAACCTTGGCAGTTATGAATAATAGCATCATGTTATATATCATTGGAAAAGTAATTTAATGCAGAGTGCAATGGAACAAACTGCGTTGAAACCTCTGCAGTCTATCAAACGTTATGGCCAATTGACAAGAAAAAGAAAACACAACTGCCCAATGGAACAAAAAGTGGATTAACTCAAAACTGACTAAGAGCCAAGTTCCAAGAGCCAATGAGGTTCAGCATGGTACGCTGTGATACAGCATGGCACCAACTCTTGATTTGCACCTGTTACCCTGTTAGCAGGTACCCCTGCTAACTGGTACCCCAGCAGGTACCCCTGCTAACTGGACAAAGAGGTAAGCGGTGATGTTTCTTTTTCAAGTGATGTTTCTTTTTATATTTAGCAGGGGGAGAGTAATTGTCCCTCCTTACCCTAGCACAGTGTCTTTTCTAGTAGCTGTTTGCTGGTGGTGGTCTGCATCTTTTTAGATGGTTTGCGGGGGGTGGGGTGGGGGAGGCTTGTGTGTGAAGCGCGCCGAGACTGCGGGGGGGCGGCAGCAGGGAGCTCTTCATGTGTCAGCTCCTTCGGGGACAGGGTAGCGCGCCTTGCTAAAAAAAGGCTGCCTGCCTGTTCTGCTTTCTGACACTGTGCTCTCAACAAACAGCCCCCGGTTTTCACACAGCTCCAGGAGTGGCGGGGCCCAATGTGGGGCCTTCCACTCAGCCACAAGAGCACTTGTGGTGCCTCACACAAAGCATGACACCTGGAAGTAGTTTGGTGGTGACATGATGTCATTTTGGGCTGTTCAGAAACGAGGGTGGGTGGGGAGGGCACAAGGAAAGCTGCTGTGCTCGCTCTACTGACCTGCAGCCCATAGAGATCCTGGCTGCAGCAGCAGGTGAGATGTTTGCTGCGCTGATGCAGGGCCCCCTTCTTTCCCAGCTGCGATAAAGGGGAAATCCATGTCTGGGTTAAATAACCCCTCCACGGCTGCAATCCTACACACGTACATCCCTGGGAGTAAGTTCCATTAACTTACTTTTGAGTAGTCGGGCATAAGAATCCTCCCTCCTGAAAAGCCAGTGCCAGGCTGTTCAGGCTTGCCAAGTCAAACTGTTTCCCATCTGGCTCCTCTCCACGGGGCAGGGGGTGGAGGTGGTGGTGTTCTAGTTTCCAAGCAGGCTGGGAGGACAGCTTCAGCCCTGGAATGCATGGCTGCCGTCTCTTGCAACATCCCCATTGCCATGGAGATGCAAACGCAGCAGGCGTGTCGGACCAAGACAGCCAAAGAGCACAGTCTGGTAAGGACACATTTCCCAGCTCTTCTCTTGCCATTTCTCTCCCCCCCCCAAAAAACTCCCCTACAAATCTGTGCCTTACACAGAGGGGGTCCTTTTTCATCCTGCCCTTTCAAAAGAACCCCAGGCTTCTCTGGTTGAAGAAACAGAGACCCCAGACGTAGTAGAGAGGTGAGACCACCCCCTTGATGCAAGTGGGTGCATATTCCCTAAATAAACTTGACTTCCTCACTTCTAGGAGAGGCCTAGATTTGTATCCATCCACTTTTGCCTTAAACCCTTCACCTGTTTGTGCTGGAAGGGAATGGGTTGCAGAGAAAGCCTGGGGCTCTCTTTCTATGGTAGTGAAACAGCCAGGGGCATAGCTGAAGAAGTGCAAGGGGTGCAATTGCACCGGGCAACAAGCTTTAGGGGGGCAACAAGCTGAGCTTGACATTAGTAGCCAAAATTGTGAAAACCTGGGTATGTATGAATAATACCATCATGTTATGGAAAAGGTGATTTAGTGTAGAATGCAATAGAGCCAGAGTGTAATATCTTTACTCTATCAAAGGTTATGGCCAAAAAAAACCTAGAGAAAACAAAAATACAACTGTGATGTCACTTCCTATTGTGATATCACTTCTGGGGCAACATTTTGCCCTCTGCACTGGGCTACACTTCCATTAGCTACGCTCCTGCAAACAGCTACTATTTTTAGTAGACTGGGGTAGGGGTGATGGTGGACTTCATTAAGGGAAAAAAGACCATCCATTTCCCCATATAATTCAAACTTGCAAACTTGATCAGCTAATATTTGTCATTCTTTTTATTAATGAACAAATGGGGGACAACACACACACCCAATTATGAATGGTGTTAATTGGTGGCTTGTGTTGCTGTTCCTAGAATGCTTGAAAATGTTGGAAGTTTTAGTAAGTGGCAGGTTTGTCAAAGGCATCATTTCTCACCCTGTCATAAGGTAGAGGAAATGGAGCTCCATCATTCAGTCCATGCATTGATCCAATTCTCTCTTCTTCAACGCAATATTCTTCATTTCCATGCAGTGTGTATCTAACAGCCCAATCCTATGCATGTCTACTCAGAAGTAAGTCCCATTGAGGTAAATGGGACTTACCTCCAGTTACGCAGGTAGAGGATTGCAGCCTTACAGCCCGATCCACCCAGGGCTGAATAGAGCACTGCAAATACAGGAAGTGGCATGTGAATTTTCTCTTTAAAAAGTGTACTTCTTAAAGAGAAAATTCACATGCCACTTTCTGTATTTGCAGTGCTCTGTTCAGGCACATAAGGTGGGCTGTTAGTTCCTTCATCCTCATCAAAACTGAAATTAAACCGGAACACCATTAAACTGCATTTCCTCATATCAATCCCATGTTCACAATTGCCTAGTGCTGTTGTGGTAAATTACTATTTATATAGGATCCCCCTCATACCCCATTAGGATTATTACACACACATCTTTAAACATCTTCATTAGAGTGTTCTCTTCTGCCATTTATTTAGGAATTACTATATATCCTAAGTAAATACAACTGATTTATTACTGTGCTAGCCTATCCATATTTACTTATAAGTCTCACTGTGTTCAATAGGATTTGCTCCCAAGGAAATTTGCATAGCATTATAACATTAATATTTGGTATCTACTGATTTGACTAACCAGTGATACTGGGTGCCCATCTTTAAATGCCCTGTAACAAGGAAAACCGCCCAAATCCCATTTCCTGCCTATCTACATTCCATTAAATTCCATTATTAACCCAAGCAAGTGGCTGAATGGTATAGTGTCTATGCCAATGGATTAGGTAGGGGTGTGGGTTTTTTGGTGATATTTTTTCCAAAATTTCTTGATTAAATTAGCAAATTGCGGTGTTATGTGTTTTTATTCTACACATACAACTCATTCCAAGTTCCCATTTTTATTAATTTTAAATGCTTTAAAAGTGTACTAGGTAGGTGACATAGTGTCAGCAAATGCAGCCACAGTATTATTTCTAATTGGAAAAGTAGTCTATTTTAATTTCTGTAAAATATCTTAAAACACCAAAATGCGGTGTTTTGTGGTTTTATTCGAACATTTTAACCCTCAAAAGGCGGTGCTTTGATGCAGTGTTTAACAACAACAAAGAAAAATCCCACCCCTAATTATAGAATGACAATTGAGGTGCAAGAAACCTGGAAGTAGGTCTTTAAAGCTATTTTTCCATTGATTTCAGTATCCACTGATTTTTGTATCCACTGGGAGTTCCAGAGTCCAAGTGGATAATGAGGTACGACTGCATAACATGAATTACATATGGTGTCTTACAGGTAGCCCTTGAGAAAGAAGGCTATACATTAGCATGTCCCATTGGATGTTGCTATGCCCCCAAGACAAATTTCTCAGTTTACCACCTGATGCCTTTTCTTGGCTAAGGTTTGAAAACAGTTTCAAAGGCAGCCCCTGAGAACTTCTGCTGCTGCTGTCACTGTGCCTATTGTAAGAAGACTACTGGAGTTTTGCCCCCTCATCTTGCACCCCTGCTCTTGCCTGCTTTCAACTATCCATTGTTCATATATTACACATTTCAAATTTGGATTGTAAATTTCTCCAAGCGAGAGCCTCTCTTCTGTGAAATGCCACATCCATGGATGGGATGATGGAGATATGAACAGCAAGTTATGTATGTCCTTGATTTGCCTATAGTCCTCTACAGTTGGAAAAAAAATATGCTAGTAGTTATGAAGTTTATGTTGGAAAATTGGATAAGAGAAAGAAAATGGCCATAACTAGTTGATCCAATTCCATCTGTGCATATAGCACTTCAGGGGTCACTATACTGAATTAATTATCCGATCTGTAAGGAATAAACATTTGGGGCAGAAATCACAACATCCGTGATTTGGGGCAGACTAGGTAAAAGGGAACTAAACTGAGAGCTTATGAATTGGAACTGGGGGCTCTCAGAAGACTGAGAACAGGGGATGAAGCCTGTAATTTGGGGCAAATAACTAACAGCTTCACTCAGTAGAATTATTCACTAACAAGCGAGTAACAGCTTCAAAAGCTTGGCACTAAAAATATTTAGGGACTGGTACAGGTGCCTCTGCTCTAACGAGGCAAAACATAGGCAAAAGTAGATAGATGAAGAAGTAAAAGTAGATAACACAGCTGTCTCTACTAACAAGGTAGATTAGCAAGGGGTGAAAGTTTACAGAAGGTTGTAACAAATTGCGCATGCTTAATAGGGTCTATACATATTAAAATATACACCTCTTGAAGCACAAAAGCTGATTCGAATGCACATGCGACGTCTGTAAGGGTGGGGGTACATATCAAGGAGAAACATAGGGGAAATGTTTAGTAGACGGACGGGAAAGCTGTAACCTTGGAAGTAACTTAGCCAATGGTGAAAATGAGGAGGAGCTGCGCACGGAGTAGGGTCTATATAATTTGTGGTTATGTATTGTTTGAAGAGGTGGTCTTGGACTTCGGTCCTGCCCCTCCCTTTACTGCAGTAAAGAAATTCAAGCCACAATCTCTCTCTGTCTCTGTGGTATTTGGTACAGGGGTGTCGGGTCAGGGGGATCAAACACTCCTGAGTGATGGATTGGACGGTGGGTCAGAGGGGCCCACCGTTCCTAACAGATCCAATGCACAACTTTGTATATTTAGGCGTATTAATTTTAGTGTTCTTAGGTTGCCAAACTCTGCATAGGACCACACTGTATGGGCCTTTGCATAACTGCTCCTATAGAGTCCTGGCCTATACATGCAGCAGCATAAGATGGTAAAATATTGAGATGGGAAAATGGGCTGACCCACTTCAGGTGAGCAATACCATTTTCGAATGCTTCCCCGTGTTAAAAACTGCAAAATGAAAATGAGCAAAGCAGGGACAGGGTTGGGAGAGGATTGTCCTCTCTACTGTGCTAGTTTTCTTTTTGCAGAAAGCTTATTGCATGCAGGAGCATTTAAGAGTGGTCTCCCCTCTCTGTAGTCAGCAGTGGTCCAATCAATTTTGCCACTTCATTTGGCTGCATGTGTACACCAGGCATGAGAGCGGAACTTGGATAGGGATGTGGGGGGTTGAGAGCCATTTTGATTTTAAGCAAGTATAATTTTTTTAAATAAATGTAAACCAAATAAATAAAATGTGAAATGCTGCTGCAGGTTTCTTCCAAATAACTTTTGGGAAGGCACTCAAGTAAAATATCAGTATTTCTCTGTCCTGAAAATACAGCACAGGAATGAAATACCGCCTAGAATTTGCCTAAACTAAGAATTAACTGGTTATTAAGCAGTGATTCATTTTTATTGTTATTAAATACTGCTTTCAAATCTTTGTTCCCATTCAGTGCCAAGTGCAAATCTCTATAAATCATATCCACGCTGCCCAAGGAAACTGACCTAGCCAAAAGTCCCTTGCAACCGGGCTAGTTCTAGCAAGTGTGGAGTGTTTGGCCTGTGAGATCACAGGATTCTTGGAATACTGCCACCAACTGTCATTTGGTCAATCAGACAACTGCTGGGCTGTCCAGAACTTCTGAATGTGACCCAAGGGAAGGTGGCAGGGACTTCGCAGTGTTAAGAGAGAGCAAGTCTTTTTTGCTATGCCTCAGGACAAGACCAATCCAGGCATGGCCTTTTCCCACAAAATGCCGAAGAAGGCAGAAGAAGACCCCGAATGGGATATGGGAGAACCCTTCCAGACCTTGGATCAGCTCCACAGCCTCGCCAGTGGGGAAAAGGGTGAAAAAGCGATGCTGCAATCGCGTCTCCGGGAGCAGTCTCAGCTCATTTGTGTTCTGAAGAAGCGGTCCGATGAGCACCTCTTGCGCTGCAAGGCCCTAGAGCAGCTCAACACGGAGCTGGAGGAGCTGAGGATGGCGGACGCCCTGAGACTGGAGAGCCAGACACGGCGTGTCCAGCAGCTGGAAGAGCGCTTCATGGACCTGGCCTCCAACCACGAGGATATGATCCACTTCAAAGATGAGCACAAGCGGCAGAATATGCAGCTGAGAGACGAAAACCGGCGCTTGCGCCAGGAGAACCAGAGCCTCTTCAGCCAGAGTTTGAAAGACAAAGAGATTGAGCTGATCGAGCTCACCTCGCGGTTTAAGCAACTCTCCCAGGAAATGGAGACCTTGAAGGAAAGTTATGAGCAAGACGGCCGTCGTGCTCAAGAGCGAGAGAAGGAGCTTCTAGAAGCCCAGGGCCAGGAAGCCACCGCTCATGCTGAGGAAGTCAGTACCCTGAGAAGCCAACTGGAAGCTCTAGAAGAAAAATACCATCATGTCACTGACCAACTGGAGCAAGCAGAAAAGCGATTAATAGAGGTAGATGGCACCCTACAGGTTAAGCTGGAGAAGCTGACCAAAGAGAAAGAGGAGCTGCTGAATCTGGCAATGGAGAGGGGCAAGGTGCTGCAGGAGAAGCAATCTGAGATCCTTCAACTGGAGAAGAAAGCAGAAGATATGGAGAAAGCGAAGCAGGCGGCAGAACAGCGCTTTGAAACCGAGGCTGCTGCAGTGGACAGTAACCTCCGGGTTCGAGACTTACAGCGGCGGTTGGATGGGGCTGAACAAGCCTACTCTGAGCTCCGAATGCATTTTGAGGCTTACAAGAAGCACAGCATTGATTTACTTACTAAAGAGAAAGAGTTAAATACCAAACTCCGCCATTTCATGGCATAAGCCATACATCTTCCCCCCCCCATCTGCTAAGCTTTGCCACTGGCAGTAATTTGAATAACACACAGCAATTTTTAAATTAAAATAGTCTTTTACTAGATTACTTTGCCGTTGTAACTACTGATTAGAAGATCTTTTATTCAGAACTAGGAAAAAAGAATACCATTCTTGTGTTGTCAAGATGACAGATTTCATATCAGAGAAATGTTGCACTGGTAAAACAAGTTTAAAATAATAATAAAAAATTAAATGTAAGACTTGTGTGTAATATAATTTTTGCATCCTAGCCTTTTGTCGTTTACAATGTGCATTCATTCTGAACTTTTTACTAGCAAAGTGCTTTTATTGCATAGGCCATTAAACACCCGGCAGGTAAGAAACTGGGGGAAATCATTCACATTAATTCACAACCCATAATAAAACAGTAGATCAAAGAATTACCTGTACAGTTAACAGCTTCCTTATGCAAAGCTTCAGCCTGATTTTTGTTGTTGTTGCTGCTGTCGCTACATAATGAGACATATTGTGTCTAATAAACACATATCTGACAGCAAACTATACAGTAGATAACATCTGCAGTCAGTTGGCCAACCTGTATACAATACAAATAAAAGGCAACAGGTGTGCCAGACGTTTCTCTCTAGGTTTATCATACGGCAGGCAATCCACTGCAACCCAGACCCAGTATTGGGTGACGGGCCACAGGAGTTGGATCTTCCACAGCACAATCCAAATTCACGTTTGAGTTGGTGAGGCCGTCACTGTGCCAGCTCAGAGTGCTGTAAACATGACGTGCCAGCTCAACAGTGTTGTTTCCGGCCCGGGCATGGGCTGGCATAGGTAAGGTTACACCAGCATAGGCTGGGAAAGAGTGGTGGGAGGGCATGTTGGAAGCAGGGAGCGGGGAGGATAAAAGGCACCTGAGGGGGGCATGAGTGAGACGTACAAAATTATGCATGGGATGGATAAAGTGGATAGAGCAGAGGGATGTTCTTTTCCCTCTCTCACCAGGGGTGAGAACATCCACTAAAATTGAGTGTTGGGAGATTGAGAACAGATAAAAGGAAATACTTTTTTTACCCAGTGGGTAATCTGTGGAACTTCTTGCCACAGGAGGTGGTGATGGTGTCTGGCCTAGGTGCCTTTAAAAGTGGATAAGGCAGATTTCTGGAGGAAACGTATGGGTAGTGCAACTTCCATACTTTAGAAGTAAGCTTCCTCAGAATGCCAGATTCAGGGGAGTGACAAGATGCAAGTATCTAGTTGTCTTGTGTGCTCCCTCTGGTGGGCCACAGTGAGATATAGGAAGCTGGACTAGATGGGCCTTAGCCTGAGCCAGCGGGTCTCTTCTTATGTTCTTGGGATCGAGCCTGGGAGGAAAACCGCAAGGGGGCGAGATCAGTGGTGGCCACATCCAAAACCCCTTCACAGGACTTTGCAGTTTTGTGACAGCGATGTAGCTGGCACAGATCCAAGGAGCCCTGTAGGAGTGGCTGGGACCTTTGCTGGAGTAAACATATGTCCCCTTACTCCGAGGAGACCTCCAGCCTCTTCCTAAACTGCACTGGAAGCATTGCTGGTTGTGTGGCCTGGCTGTGTCAGCACAGTTTAGGATTGGGCTGTCAGAAAAAATACAGTCAGTTGTGTCCCAAGGACAGGCTGGGTGCTAGGTTTTGCAAGGCACTTTCCCTTGCCATGCAAACTGCTCCTCCTTTGCCGCCGTAGCCATTCAAGTCTGCAAAAGCAACACAGCTATCTCCTCCTCGGTTCTTCTGCTGCTCGGAATGGCTACGAGGGACAGGAGCAGCTTCCACGGCAAAGGAAGGCACCCTGTCACCCTCTCTAATACATTAATAATAAAACTCTCAGGCTGGACTCCTTCTGGCCTCCCCCCCCCCCGCTAACTGGGCAAGAGGCACTTTTTCAAGTGATGTTCCCTTATTTTTAAAGGGGGGGAGTAATTGTCCCTGCGCAGGGTCTTTTCTCGTGGCTGTTGCTGGTGGTGTTCTGCAGTTTTAAGACTATGAGCCAGACATGTCACGTAGCGGGTACGTGGGGGTACGCAAGTACCCGTTCCTAGGATTAGGGCTGGCCCCGCCCATTCGCCTGCCCACTCATCGACTCCGTCGGTGCTCCGCTCCGCCCCCTGCAACGTTTGAATTGCCTGCACGTTTGAGTTGCCTGCATGTTCTCAGAGCCAGGCAGGCAACGGAGCAAGGGAGACCGACGGCAGCAGCAGCATGACCAGGTAGGCTGCCTGGGGCTTCCTCCCGAGGAAGTGTGGCAGTTCCGGGGGGGGGGGAATCAGTAGCCCATGCGGCAGCCCCGGGGAAGGCCTAGGACTCCCGGGCCTTCTCCCGAGCTGCCGCGCAGCCTACCGAGGAGGCACAGCGGTTCCTGGGGGGCGGTTCCGGCTGTGACCTCACTTCCGGTGGGCGGGCCCTGGCACAAGTGCCAATCAAAAGTGAGTACCTGTTGCTAAATACCTGGGTACCTGGTGAGTACCTGGGCAGAAGATTTAGCCGAGAGGGTTAATGCCTCCGCTTGCCTGAAGAACAGCTGAAGATCTCAAGGTCGTGAGCTCGGGACTGCCGGAAGTCTCCGTGAGCGGCAGACCTTGCAAACTGCGGCTGATTAAAGCTGAGTTTCAGCTGCCTCGTGGGAGGAGGAGTGTGCTGAAGACAGCTGCGTCTCTGGTGGCAGCAGGGAAGCATCAGCCAGCAGAAGACAGACGGGTGGCTAAAGAAAGTGGGCTAAATCCAGAAAGAAAGATCTGTATGTGTGTAGTTCTTGAAAGATAGAACATGTCTGTAAATTGTAAAAACCTTCGGGTTTATGAATAAAAGTCTGCCCATGTAAACCGCCTTGAGTTTCAGTCACTAGAGAAATCTAGTGATCTTAAGAAAGGCGGTATATAAATACATGTATTATTATTATTATTATTATTATTATTATTATTATTATTATTATTA
>JAJKFI010000017.1:7974374-8007145 GCA_029204185.1 Lerista edwardsae | reverse complement strand
TATTATTATTATTATTATTATTATTATTATTATTATTATTATTATTATTATTATTATTATTAAATCATTTAGATGCCATTACTGCTGTGCGCCCTTTTGGGACAGGGAGCCATTTAACTTTGTAATTATTTGCCTGTAACCCACTTTGTGTTGAAAAGCGGCATATAAATACTGTTGATGGATTGTTTCTTCTTTCCAGTTTCACAGCCTTGAAACCACCCTCAGCGAGAAGAGGGCAGGTCCACAGGAGTTCTGTGAGGGCTTTTAAAACAAGCCAGAACATGCGGGGGGGAAAAAATTTAATAAATCTGAGGGCCAAACGAACTAGGCCAATCAGGATCTTTCCCCCTAGTAGCCTGTCACACAGAATCTGTCAGGGTGTTTGCGAAATGCTGAAATCTGAGTTTTAAACGAGACCTCAGTACACACGCAACTCCACCCCCACCCCGGGCCAGGCCAGGCCGTCGTGTGAGGCGTTTGAACGTCAAGGCGCCTCCTGGCAGTTGGGCTCCCGCCACGGGGGAGGGGAAAGGGGGATTCGAGCCAGTGCGCAGGCGCAAGAGCAGGCGCGGCCGCCATTACGCTCCTCACTGGGCTCGCCTGTGCTGCTCATAGAGTTATTGGTGCTGCTGCGGCCGTTTCTCCTTGCCTCGGCGGACGTTGAGAGGCCGGCGGCCCGGGACGAGCCTGACAGAAGCCGAGCGACGCCGCGGCCCTGAGCGAGGCCCGTGTGCGGGTCCTCCAGGCCGACATGCGCCACAGCCTGGCCCAGCTGCTGGCGGCCTCCTCAGGGCGGGGCAGTGCCCGGGAGGCCGCCGCGGCCTGCTCGCTTCCCTCTGAGGGGGCGCCCGGCAGGAGCAGCCCGGGGGAGGCGGCCGACGAGGCGACGGCGAATTTGCTGGACGAGCCGGACGAGACCGACGAGGACGAGCTGCTCTTCCCGGCGGGGCTCGAGTTGGACGACTGGCTGGAGGCGGCGGCGGCGGCGGCTGAGGCGCGGCCGGGCTGGGAAACGCGCGGCGGCGGCGGCTCCAGCAGCAGCCCCAGCGAGGCCGAGCCCCTTCCGGAGCCAGGCCCGGCCCGGCCCGGCAGCAACCGGCTGAAGGCGGCGGCGGCGGCGCGGCTGAACCGGCAGAAGAAGAAGCAGTACGTGCTGGGCCTGGAGAGCCGCCTGCAAGGCCTGGCCTCCGAGAACCGGCAGCTGCGCGACCGCAACCGGGGCCTCTGCCGCCGCCTGCGCCACCTGGAGCGGGAGACCAGCTACCTGCGAGCCGTGCTGGCCAACCAGAGCGCCCTGGGCCGCCTCCTCAGCCACTTGGCCGGGGACGGCGCCGGGAGAGTGGGGCTCAGGATCAGCACCAGCCTTTTTGAGGACCACGAGGCGGCGGCGGCGGTTGCGGACCCTTTGGAAACTTTGCTCCCCTGCGAGAGTAACGGCGGCGGCGGCGGCGACCACGACTACGCGCTACCCGTCCCAAAGGAAGAGGAAGAAGAGGAGGGCGACGACGACGACAAAAAGGTCACTTCGCCCAGCCCTGGAGGCATTTGCCTCCACGTGGACCGGGACCAAGTATCGGTGGAGTTCTGCTCCCTGTGTGCCAGGCGGGCCGCATGTTCTGCTTTCGCAGCCTCCTCCTCCATCTCTCCTTCCTCCTTCGTCTCTAAAATGTAGGGTCAAGTATTTCCACTTCTTCACTCCTACAGAACTAAGTCTCTGGCTGCCTGCCTGCAGTCACCCAGGGTGTGCTTAGTGGAGGAGGCAGTCAGAGGCTGAAAAGAGAGACAGAGAGGAATAACAAAAACGGGGGTAATAGAGAAAACTGGCATGTTGATAGCTGCCTTCGTAGCAAGGGCAAAACACAAACTTTAACATACATCTGAACAGAGGATCGTCTTGGGGTTACCAGTATGTAGGCGTTTGGTATAGAGTACAACAACAGACCTGTTTTTCAGGCACAGCGTTCAGACATCTCTCCTGCAGATGGTGCATTTGGAGACTGCTGGGTTTTTAAAGAAAAAGCTGGCAAGAATGGTGGCCCAGAGGGGCACATAATGTTGGTTGCCAGTAAAAAAAATAATGCTGTTTAGGAGATAATATCTAGTATCCTGGAATACTGAGAATGCATAAACTTCGACATCTTCACTGGACAGACTTAAGAGCAAAATAGTAATATCACACAGCAGGCAGTTAAAACATGCATGTGAAAATGTAACACATCTGTTATACATTACTATTAAACTTCTCTGACAGTTTCTCTTTTAGGTGCTTGCCCTGCCAGGCTCCGTTGTGTAGGGGTTAAAAGAACAGTCGTTTTCCACTTCGCAACCTGGTAAGGATCCATATATTCCCATAATGATCAGCTTTGCGTTGATGCTTATTCCAGGGTTGTCATTTGTCCTGAACAAGTCCTTAGAAGTGTTCCGAAGCCCTGCAGAATTCTTTCTGTATAGCTTTTTTCCTGTTGTTCTTTCTGATGTGCATTTAGCAGTAAATATTTGAAAGCTTAATGTTCTATACTGCTTTCTACATAATGAGGGATATCTTCAGAACATTTGCTGCTAAATGTCTAGTTGGTAATGGTTACTTGTGGAGAAGAGGAATAAAATTGATTTGTTCATTGAGATGGACAAGGATATAACTTCTAAAGTTACAAATGAGCACCATAACTTTATTTTAGAACTTGGATTCTCCAGTGGTATAAAACACTGGCATTTTTGATTATTTTTTTAATTAATTTTTGATTTGGCATTTAAAGCACTGTGATTTTTGAAAACTAGCCTCTGCTATCCTAACCTTTCCAAGTTAGCCTTTCTGGTTCAAGTTATTAGGCCAAGTTTGCCTTTCTGAGGGAGGAGCATATCCAGGTTAGCTTTTGCTACACTGGTACTTTTTACCATGTTTGTAATGGCATGTAAATGAGAATTATAAGCAAGAATTTCCAAGTATATCCCAGTGAAATTTGCTTTCACAGTATGTAGTTGTCTTAAATATTGATAACTTCCCTTCACTGTAGAAATATTAAATCAGAAAGTTAGTCTGATGTTTTCATAATACAATGAGTAAAAAAAACCCAAACATGTAGATGAACAAATGTTTATCCTGACAGTGCTTATACAACTTTCCTTATCAGCCATTGAGGAAAAATGCCTGTTGACAAAAAAATTCTTGGTTTTGCGCCTGCACCATAACTTTCATAAAAGAAATGAAAGAAATGTTTCTGTTGTATTAAAATGCTACTAAATGTCTGTAAATTTGGGAAGGGATGTGAATATAAATGTAAAGTGAGGTTTCACAAAGAGTGTTAAATCTAGGAAAATGTTTGTCTCCTAAAGGTGGCATCTCCATATATTCTTCAGTTTTAATTAATTAATGCTGGTGTTGAATAAGAGGCAAACAAGGCTTCTTCTGTGTTATGCTTAACTGGCTTTCAAAATTAATTATAATAAATCTGCAACAAGATATGACTCTGTGTGAAACCTCACTGTTTAATAAAGTATATGTATATTTAGCATCCTTGTTTTTCTTTATGCTGAAGTGGATACAGCTGTCTTGGGGCAGAAGAAACGGGACCAGCTGCTGGCCACACTTCCTGCTTAATTTTAAAAGGTAGTATGAGAAAAAATGGGGAAAGGTAACAGGGCATTTGCTCATTTTTCACTTACAAAAATAATGTGAATACCTTGAGTAACTAATCCCACCATCCACAAAGTTAATATAGTACTAATGTGAAAAGTGACAATGTAAAAAAGCACTTTGTTTTTCAGTGGGTCAGTTTCCTGTCTTAATATTCTCCTTTGTTTAGTTGTGAATTTCTTGAATATTTCAGCATCATGAAGACAAACCTCTTGATCCTAACCATGTTTGAAGTAAGCAGCATTGGCTAGTATCTTAAGATGTGCAAAAGCCATGGCACTAGTGCAAGCTCTGCATGGCTTTGGGGGATTTCCTCCTTTTGACACCTTCAGGAGTGGTGGTGGTGTGGGGCAGAGAAGGGGGCAAAGAATATTGTACAGGTACTACATAGGATACAGCCCATTCATTTCAGTGTGGCTTGCTTCCATGATGTGCGCTTAGGATTACAGCTAAAATGAGATTTTTATCTACTATTCTCTTCATTGAGATGACTGTTCATGTTTTGCTCTTTTCATCTGCCATGGAAGCTCCCATTTCTGACCTGTCGTTGCCCTGTATACAGGGCTATTCCTTTTCTAAAGGAGGTTGCTACCTTATACAGAACCAATATGCTTGCCAGTTCATACCCCGGTATAAGTGCAAACCCAGTTTGCTATGATATGTATGATTCACATACGTATCCACCACCTAGGGCCATAACCCCTGCCTCCTTAGTTGTTTGTAGCTTTTTTTTTATTGTCAGGCCATAATTTCCTAGACCCACTTCACTGAATATATATTTTTTGAAATGGATGCATTTTTACTGTCACGTTTCATAACAGATACCATGTTAATGTGACATTATTGTGAAAATGGAAATCGTCCTTTTATTTTGTATGATTAAAACTGTTGCTGGATAAAATGTTTTTGGGACTTACTTCTGTCCTCTATCTCGCTTGTGTATTGCCCCTTGAAGAATAAGCTATTGCTTACAAATGACATAGGTAGCAATTGCTAATTCTGCAACATGGCAAGTAACACATCTGCTTAGTGAAAGGCCCAGAAAATATGCCTGCAGGGATTTTTAGTGCCTACTTAAGTATTTTAAACCAAATAGAATTGCAAAAGTTTTTTTCTTTCAAGCTAATGAATTGAAATATTATTAAATATTTCTTGAAATGGAAGTCTTGAATTGAATAATAGTACTTGAAAAATGTGTGACTGTTTGGTTGTAACTAGTTTTGTCATGCTGATGAGAACACACTGTCCTAATAAAATATGATGTGTTTCTCTTCCAATTACAGGCTCAAAGGATTTTCTTTCATCTTAATAGTCACTAATTTTATTTAAAGGAATGAGATTTTAACTGAATGTGTGACTTATTTGGAAAACGTTCAGATTTAATGTGGCATCAAAAGTCTCATTTTCACTTCATTATAAATGTTTACTAGCTTGTCCTTACCTGGTGTTGCCTGGGTATTTATGTACCCCAAGCTTCTATTAGACAAGAAAAGGAATGAATTCTATCTATAGTGTAAAATCGAGGTAATTTTATGTACAGAAAATTAAAAGTATAAATATGGTATAAAAATTATAAAGTAAAATCTTTAACAAATTCACTATAATATTAATTTAACTCAGAACTTGATTGTAAACAACATTTTTAGTTTCACCTCCAGGAGCAAGAATAAATAAATTCTTGTGTGAATCTACCCTTGAGCAAGCAACATTAAGTTGTCTGTGAGAGAAACATGGCGATCTCAAATCCACTCCACATTACTTAATAGACTGCCCCTGTGACTTGTTGATCGTGATCGAGAATGCAAGTCTCACTGGAAATTGCAGTCTCTTAAAGTGAAAAGGGAGATCCGTCGGAATGAGTGGTACCCGTGGGATAAAAACTGTTTCACCCTCTCCCTTTCTTGTTAAGGTAGTCGCTTCAATTACAGTACCCAGCATCTTCTTGACACAGCCTTGTGCCGTTGCAAAGTTTTGGCAGGTTGAGGTTCCATAGTAAAATAATTGGAGATCCCAGTGTAAGTAAAAGATGATGTGGTGGCAATGCAGCCGGATCAAGTGAGTTTAGGAAGTCTGATGGGAAATTGACAACCTCATTGGCATCTACTATGGTATCGATAAACTTGTATTCGGTGACTACGCCTGGTCACATGGCAAGTATTTGATTGGAGTCCAAGACCGGGGCATAATGATTTCTAAAAATTTCCAGAAGGTTCTACAGAGTGCCACTCATTCGATGCAACTACACTTGGGCTTGAATGTCATTGGGACTGTCACCAATCAGCTTAGCTACCCAAAAACTATAGATTTGACACTAATGTCAGTCATTTTGGACATTTTATTTTTCACCCCTTCTTACCCCCATGCTGATGGGGGCTGAACGTAGAACTGGCACCTGTAATCTCAAAAGCTACAGTGACTGTCATACTAATTATGTTGGCAGATGTCCCCTACCTCCTCAAGCTTGCAAACAAACAGTACCATCCAGTCCAAAATAATACCATTTGCATTGGGAGTGTCACCATTCATCTTAACAACCCTGAAAACTATGGATTCGACACTAACGTCGGCCATTTTCGATTATTTTTACATGGTACCCCCTTTGCACCCCCACCCCTAGGGGTGCTAGGGGTGTCTTACCCCCACAGTATTTCTTTCCAGATCGTAAGGCATATGTGTACCAAGGTTGGTGTAAATCGCTCCAGCCATTCCAGAGTTATGCTGGAACATACACATCCCTTCCAGGTGAATGGAGCCATTCCAGGGACCTCTCTGTCGCACTACAGATCACCCCCAACCTTAGTCTATTCAAGCATTCAGGTTGCCTGCAGCCTGTGGGCATGTTGCTGTAAGCTTGCATGCTTATAGCATCCTGTAAAAGAAATGTTAATGGAGTGGGAGGGCCCATGGATTTGCAGATAACTGAATGTGGAAATCAGACAAGGGTATGCCTATATGCCTTTCTTGCTTATTATATAGGCTTTCCAGAGGCAGCTGGTAGACCATTGTGGGAAACAAAATACTGTACTAGATGAGCATTTGGCCTGATCTAGCACAGCTTATGTTCATTAATAAGCACAGAACACTTTTATAGTTCACTGTAGTTTATATTATTGCAGTTCAAGTAGAGGCATAGTCTACAAGATAAGAAAAGCATAATTAGCAAAAGATTTTGCAAACCATGATGAAAACTTCTACTTTTTGCGTACAGTGTGTAGTGTGTTCTGCATATATTTTTTTATTCAGGTACTTGGGTACATTGGGCAACACTTGTCTTTTTGTTTTTACAGCTTCTGAGCTGGAAGTAGCTCAAATTTTATCTAGTGTAATGATAGTAGATTTGCACTGTTATCTTACAAATCAGTCCATTAACTAGTATGCACTCGTTTCATACTGCTGTGTGTGTGTGTACACGGATGCCACTCCAGGAGTAAGGCTTCTATGATTGCTGTGCCAGCATTGATGTGTGAGAATGGGAGATGGGTCTGGTATCCTTGGACAGGGAACAGTTGGGGGACTGGGCTGTAAGTGCTGATTGGCCCCCAGGCCCCACTTTGCCCAGATTTGATTCATAGAGTTTGTGTATTTAATGAAAATTAGAATCCACAACTGAGCATTTTAAGCAAAAGATTTAGATAAGTAATACCAGGGGAGAGGGAAGGGAATCTCCAGGTGTGCTTTTTCTGATCTGAGATGATTTAAACATAAATATAGCTGATCGGTAAGTTTCTTTCAGTCTTGAAACTTACTGACCAGCTATATGTGTACGTGTGTGGTATGCAAATGGTATTATTTTGGGCTGGATGGTACTGTTTGTTTGCAAGCCTGAGCACGTAGAGGGCATCTGCCAACATATAATTAGTATGACAGTCACTGTAGCTTTTGGGATTACGGGTGCCGTTTCCTGTTTTGGTTGGGTTGTTGTGCAGAGGTCCTATATGGAGCAGCATCTCAGTGTTTACTGCTTTGCTTGCCATTTAGAAAATTTATTTGCGAAGTGTAAATGAGAAGTGTAAATTTTTTTGAATTAAAAGTTTTAATGTTTTAATGTGAGCCAATACTCAGGAGATATTGTCGTTTCACATAAGATATTCAGGCCTGTTTCTCATGCCTTTAGTACTGTGCTCAGGAAATACGTTTCGTTCAGCTAGATCAGTATTATCCACGGTAACTGGCAGCAGCTTTTAAGAATTTCAAGGAAGGAAGTTCCCTAGCTTGAACTGTCAGAGCTTGGAATTAGAACTTTCTAGGTGTAGTGCAGGGGACCCTACCAACCAACCAGTTGCAGCCCCAAGGAAGCAGTCTGTTTAAAAACAGAATTAATTTCCAGTATAGCTAGCTCATTTTGATTGCAGAATTTAAATTTAGTTAACTGAAAAGCTAAACGTTTTCATTTCTATTTTTTTAAAGCTACCTTGGCTAAAAATACTGCATTATACATGTCTGTAAACTACACCTTGTTGACACACCCTTTATCCAAAGGGCCAGTGGGATTTGGAGGAATCAGTATCATAAGATACAATTAGAGGCCCACAACTACCACTTGCAAGCATGAGTTTTAGTCTGGCATGATTCTCTGCTGGAGTAGGTTGTGGGAACCCAAACGCTGTAGACCCCAAACATGGAACTAGGGGAGATGGTAGGGACAAAGGGAACGCATTAGCAGTTGACCCAAGATGAAGTAATTTTTAATCTTCAAGGAAGACTAAAAGTTAAAGAAGTGCTGGTATAAACTTGTGTTTCAGACTAGAGCTAGACCAGCTCAACTAGATTGTCAAACCATGAAGTCTGTTGACTGATCCTCAAATGCTACTTAAGGCATGTGTAACTATCAAGAGCACTGTTTCCTTGTCTCCTACTTAATTTTTGATGTTCAAAGTCTATAGTCACAGCTATTGATCTCAGTTCCCATCTTATACACAAATGCAGTTGAGGTTTTTTAAAACATGATATGAAGTCTCATCTGCCAGTTCTCAAAAAATCCCATTAGCTGCTGTAATTGGCACAAACAGGTCAGTATTGTCAAAAGAACTAGCTATATTAAACTATTTTGCAAGTTATTTTGCCTCTTAAGATAGGAAACATTAGTCTATACCTTGTAAACCATTAACCATTCAGTTAGAAGTGTGTGTGTGTAGATATATAAAAATACTAAGAGGTTGCAAAGAGTGGTTACACAATTTCAAGTTTTATTCTTTCAGTTCTTCAGGATTCATTCCCTGTTCCGGCAACTGGAGCATTTTAATATATATTTCATGATACTTTGAGCTCAGATACATGCCAAATGCAACTTGCAGGATTACGGCAAATCTCATTTTTTTGAAAACTGGTTTAGAAACTGTGATCCAGTATCGTAACATATTTTCTTTATTTGGCAGTGGAGAGGTGGAATACCTAGGAGAAAAAAGAAGCTTAATCAAAAGCTAAATCAAATTTTAGCCAGAATATTGGATTGACTGCAACTGTTGTGATATCAGTTGCAGTGGCCAAATGCATTGCCTAAAAAAATGGTTTATCTGCCAAAGTGTATTAAAGTAGATATCTGATGCCTTCTTATTTTGAACCAATGTATGTGGAAGGGACTTAAGTCTTTGTTCTTTCTGTTATCGCAGCAGTTTCCTCTCACACAGAGGAAACACTGCCACCCTAGTATACAGTCTTAAACAAGGAAACAAACTTGATGGATACCATTTGTGTGAGTGCGAGAGAGAAAAATATCCACAATTCATGAAAGAGGACTGATTTGCATAGTGCCAGAAAAGATAGAGGAAGACACCATGTGCTTATGTAGATGCATTTAGTTGGGGAGTTCTGTACCTCAGAAGTGCTATAACTAGTGAATTCATGTTAATTTAACAATACTATTAGTTAAATATATATGTTGACATTTATGTATTTTTAGAATTGTATGCCAGAATCAGAAATATAAAGAAAAGCAGCTTCCATCAATTGCTTGTACTTGGAAGCTTAAACGTTGATGTACGGTACAACAGATGCTTCCAGCAAGTTTGGTCCATTGTGTTTGCCTTGAAATATTTTTCCTTTTGTGTTATCTAATAATGAAAAAGCAGCCCTGGATGTTCGAGATTCAAGAATGGGTGGCAGTTGTAGGGGAATTCATGGTATTAGATTAATTTTAAAAGATGGAAAACGAATGTCTGCTTACCATTTTGCATGCCCCCTGGTTAGTCAAAAGAATTCATTGCCACAAAATGTGGCAACTGCTATTAGCTTGTATGGCTTTAAAAAGGGATTGAACACATTAATGGATGCCAAGCAGGCCTATCAGTAGTGTCATGACAACTTTGTGCAACCTACAGTTCAGCAACAATGTGTCTCTGAATAACAGTTGCCAGGGAGCAATGGCAGGAGAGAAATGCTCCCCCCCCCCCCGCACTTCTGTGCTTCCTAGTGGTAGCTGATGGGTCGCTGGATGAAATGGATATTTGACCTGATCCACCAGAACTTAATGTTTTTTGAAAACCAGAGTTGTATTTTAGATGCTTGTCTAGCAGAGGTTTTCTTCGCCAGCCATTACAAGAGGATTTTCAAGATGGATTATGCTGAGGGTTAAAAATGTACCTTGCTGCAAGAGCTGCATTCAAAGGTAGAGCAAGAAATGCAGGATACAGGCAGCCTACAATGGCTCCAATTAACCCTCCTCTTATCAATGCACAAGATGCGCAATTTAGTTCACCTGGATTAAAAAAACACACATAAATGAACAGGATTTAATATTGCTCACATTGCATTCAGACAAATATTGAATGAGAACTTGATGGACAGACAACATCCATTTCAGGAATGGATCACTGTTTTTCAACCCAGAATTCCTATTCAAATGACATGCTTTCAGGATACTAGGGAGCCTCTCAAAAAGTACAGTGGTGACTGCTGTAAAAATATTCCTATCATGGCAATTATTTTAAAATATGTCCTATGAGAATAGCCTTGAAAAATTTATCCAGCCTTGAAAAATTTATCCAGTATATTGGAAGTATCTATTGACCTGTGAAGCAATGGGACCCATTGTAGCATAGAGAATCTTTTTACTTCCTACCAGTATATGAGTAGTGACATAATCCAGAGGGATATAGTGATCCCTGATGCCGTTTATGCTGCAGCTGTGACAAGCATGGGGGAATCCCAGAAGTATGATCCTACAAAGTATGGTTCCATCCCAAAGGTCAGAGGAATGTTTGGAAATAATTGAGCTATACTACAATTGCTAAGAGAATCAGTCTCTCACTGGACTGCCAGAAGAGGCAATTAATAGCCTATAAAAAAAGGCTACTTCTTCGTTTGGATCATTGGACAGCTTTGTGATACAAAGGCTGCAATCCTCTCTACTCCAGTGGTTTTTAGCATTAGGACCTACTTTTTAAAAATGGCATTCTCAGGACACACCTAGCTTTGCAAAATTTTAAATTTAAAATTGATCTAGAATTTACTTGCAGTATTTGCAAAAAAAAAAAAATCCCTCAATCCATTTCTCATAATGAGGGAGCCCTAATAACCTCATTAATATCCTCAAGGCTTGAGGGGCTTAGTAATATGACTCAGCCTTCACTTGCCTCCACTATCTGCCATTGACATGTTTTCATTGGAGGCTCTGCATGACCATCAGGTCATGACTCACAGTTTGAGAGACACTGCTCTAGTCTACATATTTCTGAGTATAGCATGCATTTCTGATATGCATAAAATTGTGTTGCATAAGAACATACTATTTTACAGATTTTTGTAAGCTGGACCAGGTGGGCTCTTATGTTCCTAAGTGGAAGATAGTGCCACTGGGACTTGTCCTTCTCAGGTAGCTTTATGAACGGGGGCAAGTTGGTTCAAGTGTGGACTGCACCTGGCCAGCAGTCACCAAGCCTTTTTCCTTTCCACAGGGCAAAGTAGTTGTAAGAGACATTTCAAAAGTTATGTTTTGAATACAGTTGAGGCACGTACCTTCCAATAAAGGCTGGCTAATAGAAGCTTCATAAACCATCACAGTTGAGACAAACGGTAGAACTGCCATGGGCAAGAGAGATGTAATGCGAGCCTGGGTGACATGCAGAACTCGTCGATATAAACTGTTTCCTATTAAGCCACACAGACTTCCATTTAATGCAAGGAAGTACGAGCCAGATTGAAAAAAATTCCTGTTGGAGAGAAAAGATGTCCTTGAGCTATTAATTACTATCAGTAGTGCATACTCCTCTGTTAATTTGATGCATTACTTAGTTCTCTACACTTGTTGCAATACAAGTAAACTTATTTCTGAAAACAAGTGTCTTACAATATAATCTTGATGGAAAAGGAAGTCAGATCTATAAAAACTGACTGTATCCAAGTGTAGCGATTATAAAAACAGGACGCCTACTACAAGGATCTAAAACTAGTGTTGCAGTCTTACATATTTGAACATAAGTGATAAAAATCAGCAATTAATACTTTTACAGTGTTTCTGCACCTTACAAGGGAAATCCCTCATATGCTGAAAACATACCTACCCTGCTATGATCACTCCCTCCCGTGTTCTGTCCTCTTCTTGTCCAATGCTCATTTCTCATCTCAAGCCAATAGGTGTAATGGAAGACAGGACTAGATTGGGTAGCAAGCTAGTTCTGAGCCTAGCAGGTTGAGTGTGGAATCGCAAAAAGGGAGGAGAGACTTTAAAGGGGCAGGAGTGGAACTGAAAGAAAGTTGTATGGAGTGACCTAAGGGGGCAGGGTGGCAAACACGCTGTGCCTTGGTTGGGGATCCTCCAGAATGTTGCAGGAGATAGAAGCTTCCCTGTCTGCCATACCGCCCAACCTGAATAGCTCACCATACGGTCGCTCACTGCTGCCTGTCCAGCTGCCCTTTCCACTTCTTGTAACAGCAAATTGTCATAAATGTTTGTATCTCAAGAGTATGACTATATATTGTTTTCAAACAAAAGCAATGGGTTTATTTATATATAAGTGAATGCAAGCCCTTTGGTGTCAGGGAACCAATCTGAAAAATGCACAGACACATTTTTAAAGCTGCCTCTTTGCTCAGTAAAAGTAATATATATTCAGTCAGCTTTGCTGATTAAGTTCTTGTTTCTGAGGTTCATGGACCCGGCTTAAGGTAAGTGAAATTTGGCCATTGTAGAGGATGACATGAACAGAGGCCCATCAGTGAGATGATGCAGAGAGCATAGCTATAGCCACAGGGCAGTCAACAAAGATAAGCAGTTGAAAGCTATGATTTGGTTCAGTTAGATATTACATAAGTCAGAAAAGTGACAAGACACTGCTAATGCAGAGTGCTTCATAAGGTTCATCTGCCACTTAATCCTGCCATTCAAATCAATGGGTCTGTTTTTATAAATGGGGGAAAGGAACACATATTGTGTACTCAAAGCTACAAGTTTAACAGTGCCAGGATTTGATCACCAGCACTTTCTGCTGGACCAGAGGGAGTCCTCCAGCTACCTTGCTACTGACCAAACCTTTTACATTCTACATCAGTGGTTCCCAGAGTGGTGGGTTGTGACACACCATCCTGGGAGGCATTGAGCTGTGTCCCTTTAGGGAGTGGAGAGATGGAAAAGGCAGCAGCACAATCCCCAGGATCGCGCAGCTGCCTTGGCCAGAGAGGCCAGTTAAAAAGAGCCCCTCTGGCCTAAGCAGCAGCACAATCCTGTCTTTTCTCCACCCCTGTAGCCACTTACGAGGCTCCCAACTTCCTTGGAGGAGTTTGGGAACTACTGCCATATACCACTTTTCAAATCCTTGAAAAATATTGAAAACAAAAATAAGTGTCAAAAAGGTTAATTATCTGAAAAAAAAGAAAGACACGCACTGATCTGCAGCTGGAAGTCGCTCAAACCTCTCTCTCAAGATTTCAGTTCGACTTTGTCTTGCAACGTAGGCATTTTTTACTGAAGTTGGTCTGATAAATTCTGCCATTTTTTCCCCTGGGAAGAAAGGAAATGGAATGAATAAGAAAAACAGGTGTGAATCAACACCAAGAGCCCAATCCTATCCAACTTTCCAGTTTGAGTTTTTATCCTGTTTGTGAGGAGAAGTTTGGGAACCACTGTCTTAGAGAGCACATAAGACAAACTGTATCCTGTACAGGCATGCCCTGGTATCTGTTAGGGTCCTGTTCCAGACACATACACACCAGTGGACACCTGAAACCGTGGATACTGGAAATGCTTATTTAAAGATAGGGGAACATCAGTGGTATTGTGGCAACAATGTTAAAATTTTTTGTTAAATGTTCCCCTATCTTTTTAATAGGCATCTCAGTATCTATGGTAGTGAATCAGTGGATACAGAGGCACGCCTGTACTCCCTTGCATCTGGCAAGGGAGACTCAGAGACATTCCTGCTTTAAATCTCACATCTGTCTGAACTCAGGTAGTGGCCTTGGGCAAGTCATTCCCTTTCAGCCTCAGCTTCCCATAATACTTACCTGGTAGGGGAAGTGCTCAAAAAGCAATATACAAGTGTTATTTTGCTATTCTAATTAGCAAGCACAGCATCTATGTAAAAATCAGTATCTGACTTATGCACATATTACTAGAAACTGAATCCAAGGAAGGGCCATGCACATTTTCCAGAGAATAGTCTGAAGGTAGTTTTTGCTGATGAAGGTGAGCAGGGTTTTGATGGGAAATCTGCCTGGAAATCATACAAATGTTAGTTGGTCAAAAAGCTGGGAAGATGTGTGACAAACTAGAACAAGTTAAAGCTGCCAGGATGCCTGTGATTGGATGTTTTGCATTTTATTACTAAAAGGTTAGTTGAATGCCCTATTAATATATTTCTATGTCACTTTTCAACTTAAGAACTTTACAGAGAAGAGCATAACAAGAACATACATATTAAACCAATAATAGCAGCATCAGTTTGAAACATCAGCAATGAATGCTATACAGGCATCCCCTCCCCCGTATCTGCAGGGGATGCGTTTCCCTCCCCTGCGGATATAGAAACTGCAGACAAAAGGGGACCCTATACAGAGAATATGTGGGACGTGGTGGCGCAGCGAGTTAATCCGCTGTCACTGGGCTTTCAACCGCAAGGTTGGGAGTTCGAGACTGCGTGACGGAGTGAACTCCCGTTGCTTGTCCCAGCTCCTGCCAACCTAGCAGTTCGAAAGCACCTAAAATGCAAGTAGATAAATAGGGACCACTTTGGTGGGAAGGTAATGGCGTTCCGTGCGCTACGGCGTAGAATCATGCTGGCCACCATGATCGGACAAAAACGCTGGCTCACAGGCTTTGAAACGGAGATGAGCACCGCCCCCTACAGTCGGTCACGACTAGACCATTCGGTCGTGGGGAAACCTTTACCTTTATACAGAGAATACTTCCCCTCCCCATTATCTTTGTTTAGTTTCTTTACCTTGTCGCCAAGCAAGTCTCTCTTCCTTATACTGAATGCTAAGACAGGAACATGAAAAGGCAGCCTGTATGAGAGAGATTAACAAGAAGCAACAACTGTCCTGCTTCCTGTTAACATTCTGATTGTCCCCCTAGCATCTGTAGCTCACAAAGGGTGAGCAAGATGGTTTCTGTCCTAAAACATGACCCACCCACCCCAAAAAGGATCTCATCTGTAATTCAATCCTGCCCAATCCTATCCAACGTTCCTGCGTTGATGCAGCCACAATGCCGCTCCGAGGCGAGAACACGTTCACTCCCCCACTGGAGCACACGCCCTGCTGGCATAACTGCATTATTATTATTATTATTATTATTATTATTATTATTATTATTTATTGTCATTGTATTACACAACGAAATTCACTGACACCCGGAGACCAGACCAACAAGATCAGCACCGGAAAGTTGGATAGGACTGGCCTTTAGATTACAATTCTACCGACTGATGTAGTTATTCCGTTAAACGTGTAGCTCTACGACTCGTACGACTCTACGAGTTCATTACGACTATTCATTGTAGCTCTACGACTGTTCACATGCCTGAAGAAACAAAACTGCCCTACGGTAGATACACAAACCGAGGAAGAGCTGAGTTGAGTGCGCGGGGAATCGATCATTACTGATGCAATAACTTGCACACCAAGGCTTCAATTCTACGCGCGTTTACTTGGGAGTAAGCCGCAGCGGGTGTGTGTGTGTGTGTGTGAGGAGGATTAGCTTTACTGTACTTATTTAAAAGATTATATCCCGCCTTTCCTATGACAAAGCAAATGACCAAGGCGCCTTAGAAAAGAAAAAAACACTAAACGGAATTGTAACTAAAATATAGTTAGGGAGGCGAGATGAGCAACACCACCCCTTTCCCTCGTCTCAAAATGAGTCCTGCAAGCGCCGTAAGCGCACCTGACCTTGAGCATCCGTCCTGCCACTCCAAGCGATTGCAGAAACCCCCCGTACTACGCACTAACCTGGCGGTACCAAAAGCCACTATAGTGCAGCCCCCGCCCCGCAAGGCTGGCTCTTCAGCCGCGTATTTCAGATTGCTGCGGCCTTCGCACCGCGCGCTGCCTTGTCACGGCTTCTATTCGCGCCCGCCGCCGCCCTGTCCTGCGGGGGCCGCCATCTTGCATAGTCAGGTGACACTGCGGCCTCGGATTGGCCCCGATTGCCCCACGCCTCTTGCCTACGCCTCAGCACGGCGGGCTGCCGATTGGCTCGACGCCAGGTGGGGCGGTGCGCGCGTTGCCGCCGCACGACCAATCACCGAGCGCTGGGCGGGGCTTCGGACGCGTTGCTAAGGCACGAAGGGGCGGGAAGATGGAGGCAGCAACGGCCGCGGCGAGGGGTTCTCTGTGGAGATGGAGTTGAGGCGGCGGCGCGAGCGGAAGAAGGGAGGCAGCCGCGGGCCAGCACTGACTGACTGATTGGCTCCCCACTACCCGCGGAGCGCTCGATGGGGGGCGCAACAGCCCGCGCGGTAATACCCGACTCCGGGGCGCGGCGCCCCCCCCCGTTCCCCTCCCCCTCCTCTGATGACGCGAGATCTCCCGGGCCCCTCCCCCTCCCCATCAGGCAGCGTCGACCAGCCGTGCCCCACCCGGCGCGGAGCCCCCACCCCTCCCCAGCATCATCCAGGAATGGTGCCAGGTGGGGAGGGGGCCGCTATCGCTGCCTCTTGGCCACGGGACCTCAGTGGAGCCTCCACCTCCAGGAGCAGTCTACCTTCCCCCCCCACGCGCTTGCCAAGCAGTCCTTGCTCTGAAGGAGGTGGCAGGAGATGTCTTGGCTTGGGGGTTTCCCAGAAGGGCTGCTGGGAAGTGGGTGGTGGTGTAATGGCGTTCCTAGAAGGAGGGCAGTGTGCTAGGTTTTGCAGGAGCCTGAGCTGCCGCGAATGGCTGTGAAGGCGAGGGGTTGCTTCACCCAGGAGCTCAGGCTCCTGCAAAACAGAACATCCCCCGCCCCCCCTACTGTAGGAACGTCTCTGGGCTGTTGAACTGTGTCGGCATGCAGTTTTAAACCATCTGGGCTCCGAAGGTGTTAGCACTCCCCTCTCCTGGCCCATTTCCCTAAGGCTGCCATCCTCTGCATGTTTACCTGGGAGTAAGCCCCATTGACTGTGTAGGATGTAGTTCTGAGTAAGCGTGCATATGATGGGGTTCTAGACCACCCTACCCCATGTCTCTCTCTGTACTACCCTTCATATTCACCCCTTCTCCTTCCTCCCTCACTACCTTCCTGCCAGTAGTTCACTGACCATTCCCATTTGTTGCAGCCTTCCCCAGGGCTGCACTTTGCCTTGTGACTCTTTTCTGCTCCAACAGGTCTACCAGCAGCATCTCTCTTGAAGTTTTGCCAATTTGCTCTGCCCATTGACTATTCTTGCCCCCTCTTTTGTTTAATCCCCTTCACTGAGCTTTTTGCTGCCCCACAGATCTCTGCTCACCTGGCTTCTCCCCATCTTATGGTGAACGCTCCATGGTGCTGATCTGCCTTCCCTAACCCTTCATACTGGTCTCTGCATCTAGTTTTTGCCAACCTTGTTGTGGCTTCCTATCCGTTCCTTCTCTGATTTTTTTTTTTCCAGTTTCCTTCAGCACCTTCTTCTGGACCGTTTTTCGAGATTGGCTCACACATTGGGATTCCACTGATGTTGGTTCGCACTCCATCAATGCCTTTTGCTCTGGGCCCCTGCTGTCACACCAGCAGTATCTTTTTCAGCCTTCCTCATTGGGCCCCCATCCCATGAGATTTGTCTAGTCATTAGTCTCTCCCCTTCTATATTTTATGTGGACTTCCTGCCATGTGCTGAGCTTCCCTCTCTGGCTCATCTTCTCATCATTCCCCTCTCCCCATGACTCTTCTACCAGGGTCAGGAACTATTTTTAGGCCTATCTCTAACATTGTTCTCCTCTTTTCACTGGTAGGCTGCCAGCTGATCCTGGTATAGTAGTGGCACCCTCTCTTAGGGTCTTATTTTGCCTCTTCTTTGGCAGCTGAGGTAAGGGGAAGGCTGCCAGGTACTGACCCTGATCTACTTAGTCTCTCTGTATGCACACAGTTAAATTCCACTTAGGCTGCAATCTTGCATTCACTTTCCTGGGAGAAAACTGCATTGAATACAATGGGACTTCTGAGTAGACATGCATAGGATTGCCCTGTTAGTTACAAACCTCTGTTGGCCAGGATCCCCTTGATCTTTATATTTAGTCTGTATCACTGATCTGGTTTTAATCTTGCTTCCTGAAACTCACAGTGGAAATCTCATCCCCTTTCACGCACCCCTTACAAACACTGGATTCTCCCTCGCAGCTAGTCCCTCTGACTCTGATTATTGCTCACCGTCTACGATTCTACAATCTTGCTGGCCTTTTCATCATAGCTTTCTCCCCCAAATTGCAGGCATATAATTGTATTTGTTACGTTAGTTCGCTGGTTTGCAACCGTAATGGATTCTTGGTTTATTTCGCAGTAACAAAGTCTGATGGATAAGCAGGCCTTTTTGCTCTCAATAGATCCAGAACCCATGTGACCCCTGGCTCTGTTTTTCTGAATGGTGGAAGTGGGGCGCTAGGAGCAGATGTTCCCAGCCCTGCAGCTGTTCCTGCTGCTGCTTCTGGTCCTGGTGCTACTGCTCTGAGCTGATGGTATCAATGGCTCCAAGTGATTAGATTTCTCAGAGCAAGAACTGGGCGGGGGGGGGCGCGGGATATTGATAAGTAAAGTTCTCTCCTCTGCCCCCTTTCTGTTGATGGCAGAAGGAAATCCTGGGGGACTGACTTTCTGTCTGTTCTTTTCATTTTGTCCCTGACTCAAACGTTCTGTGATACTTCAACTAGCGTAGCCTATTTCATACCTGATTGCCCTGTTTCACCCCTCATGCAGATACCCAGCTCTCCACCAGAGAAGAAGAAGAGGGAAATCTTCTAATTCACTCCCTGTCCCTGATCAGCATGCCTTTCTGACCCTACCCTCATATTCCATTCTTCTCCATCCCCTCAGTTCTTTGCACACAAAGCTCTGACCTTACAGTGTACTGTGAACCGTGTTTTTTTCTTTGCTCGCTCAGCCCTGCGCCTAGCCCCGTTCTTTCCCCAAATGCAAGTGCTTCCACCTCTGTCTCAGTATGGTTCAATATGTATATACCTGACCTTATGACATTCCATGTGGAGCCTCATTCCCCTTTTTATCTCAGCTGAATTTTTTGCAACCCAGCTTGGGCATGTGAACCCATTATCTTGCTATTTCTGCCCCCATTGGTCATTTCCCTGCTCTCTGACCTTCACTGCCTCAGCCTTGTGCTCCGCCTGCATCTCTGCCCTGTTGTCTGCATCCTGCTTTGTTAAACTCTTATCAACTGCTAACTTGCCCCACCTTCTTCCATATAATTTTGCAACCTCTGCAGCCTGTACTTATGTATATTTTCTTATCACATGCATCACTTTTCGAATTAACTTCTCAGTTAATTAATTTTCTGGCTTTTTGACTACACAGTATCTTCTGTGTGTCTCTAATTTAATTTGTCAAACTCCATTTAAACCTTTAAGTGGACAACAAGTCCAGTCCATGTTACACCCGCCAGTGTCTACAGAATTGCCACCTTGTGACCTTGCTGCCCTCCTCTTAAACCAGTTCTTTTCAACCACTGTGCTGTGGCGCATTGATGTGCCATGGGTGTTTGCGGGAGGATCATTTATTAGTTGGGCCATTGGGGGATGTGAGCCCTCTTCCTGCAACCCACATGTATGTTCTCCTCCCTTCATTGTCCTTAAAACTCATTCATAATCCTGTTTTTCTCACAAATGTTTTTTTTTCTTGACGTTCCAAATTCACTTGCTTTTGACCACCCTAGATCATTTAAAGAATAAACCAATCTTTCAGCATACTTGCTGTTTATGTTCAATGAACAGAAAAGGAAGATGCATGTCTGCTTGGAAACCATTCTGGAGCGGAGAGGAAATGTGTACAGAAAGTCTCACTTTCTCCCTGATCGATAAAGGCAATGCAGGGTTCTGGCTCACTTGTGTGGTGGCTTTGCATGCACAAAGGGAAACATTTGAGGAGTAAATAGCACTCTGTCCCTTTATTTTCAGCATTGTAGGGTGAAAACTCATTTTGTCATTGTTTTTCTCTCCTCTGCAGGAAAAAAGGGAACTTACAGGGTTCTGGTGAGGTCAACCAGCTGCACCAGCAAGTGGGAGAACTCTGGACCAACTTCAAGGCCTGCTTTATGCTCTGTTAATATTCCAGCCTCTCTGCGTAACGTTTGGGGAAGCTCTTCTCAGAATCACTCTGCTCCTCTTTCATTAGGCAGCTGTTGCTCAGCGAAGAGAGAGATGGCAAGAAGTCAGTGACTCCAGTTTGCAACGGTCCACTCCACCAGCCTGGCCTGTGAGCTGCACTGTCACTTTAATAATTCCATGCTGCGGGATTGCTTTCAATCCTCTTGGGCTTAATACAGCTGAGGATCAGAGGGCCATTAGAGGCCATAAGGCTGGGTGGAGAAAATGAAAGTGACTGCTGCTGTTTGGGTAACTGAGTGGGAATTGTGAGCTCTCTTCCCCTAGTATGCAGAAGAGCCTTGGGGGCCACCTGTGCTGTCCCTAACTGGCAAAAGGCACCTGCAATTGCAGCAAACCAGCCCCTGTCAACGGCTTTTGTCTTCCTCAGAAATATATTTGGATCATTTCAGACCTGGTTTCATGTGTAGATGGTGTTGGAACGTGTTGAAGCGGATTCTTAAGACTGCCAAGATTTGGACTGTGCCTTAATTGTCTTTCCTACAGTCATTTAACTTCTTAAAAATAAAACCTTTGCTGTCACAAGAGGGATTCTTATACAATTTTGTAGGCTGCTGAGCATTTTCTCTTGTATATTTTTATAAATTGGGACACATTTTACAGATTTTGACAACAGCTCTTGCAAAAACTCTAAACTTTTCTCCCCCCCCTTCCTACTGTGCGAGTGGTGTTGAAAGATTTCAACGGGAGAGAACGGTGAGCCTGTCAGTGGGAAATGAAGATGTAGAGCTCTGTTTCTAAGCTGAACTCTGCTAAGTGTTTTGAATCCCATGGCCGATTTTTGACCTCAGAAGGTGATCCCAGCGGGACTCTTGATACCGGTAAATAAGCATTTGCATCCGGTGCCTGAACTAACAGCAAGAATGCCAGTCAAGAAGAAAGGTGGGCTATGAAGCTTCCTATTTCATTTTTGTCTTGTCTTTTTAATAATAAACTGCATTTCTCATACATGCAATTTTACATTAAAAGCATTTGAATGGGCGAGTGACATTGTTTGTTTGGTTTGTTTTTCCATGGAGAGATGAAGCTCAGTATTCCATGCATTCTTGTTTGTGTACAGTTGAACTGAAATTTCTTCAGAAGTTGCCTGGTTATATTTTGATCTCTAGTTCCTCAAATATCATTTTAGCATAGCCCCAGGGAGGGCTATGGGAGAGTCTGGGGGTTTATGGGATCCTTTGAAATAACAATTTGATTTTCTTTTTAAAATTTAGACCCAGTTTTAATTGTTAAATTTGACAGGTCATAATCAACATTAAAATATATATATTATTTTTTCCAATTGCATCTTAGATATGTGTCTGAGAACGACAACAATACTTTTGTTATCTGAAAGCTGTCGTTTGGACAGCAAAATCAATGGAAAATTGTGGTTGAAGCTTGCCCCCTTCCCAGCAAGTACTGTCAAATAAAATTGCTTATAAAAGCACAGTTCGAATAGTTTATATAAATAAAAATGATCCAATGTTGAAGTATTGGAAGTAGCATGTTGCTGTAAGAAAACTAGTTTTTAAAACTAGCTCTCCATTTTTTCCAATCCACTCCCCTTTATGTAGGCATGTTAGCAAAATGTACATGATTAAGATGGATAGATGCTACAAAGAGGTCTTGTATATTGCAAGGGCATGAGGTGGGTGTTTTGTAATGTATCTTGGTAATTCTGCCCTCTGAGATTTAATGTAGCTCACTGTGGAATCCCTAGCTGTGTGGGCCCAGTGATCCCAGAATTGGAAAACTGCTTTTTTTTTTTGCCCTTATTCAAAAAGGTATCCCCAGTGTGTTACTGTTTTTCTCATAGAAACAAATGACAACTGTCTGTTTTGTGGTAGGAGGTCAAAGGTGCCCTAAGGACATAAAAGGGGTGGAGGCTAAACTTGCCTGACCACTGAATGCTATTGCTTACCATAACCAATACTCCTGCTTTTCATTCCACCAGTTGGGGGATCTACTGATCTGGAGATCTAGATATGACCAGTGAAGATAGTTGTGATAAAGTATTGCTGAACTTTCTCTCCCCCCCGCTTCCTTCATCATATCTATACAGCAAGTCCTCGCGTAAGGTTGTCAATAGGTTCTCAGAAACAGCAACTTCAAGTGAACAATTGATAACAAAACCAATTTTACCATAGGCTGATTTATATGTAAACAAGAGTTATGTTCCTACAGTAGATTTCGGGTCACAAAAACATTACCAAACTTCTTAGTAAAAACCCAAACGCTTCTAATATTACACACTGAAATAAATGAACTTTCTGGGCTAGGGAAAACCCAGGGAGATATGGGGGGAACTTGCAAACTCCAGATGGACGGGAACCGATTTTTTTTTTCTAAACTACTTCATGGCGATATGCCTTTTAACGACTTAAAGTGAGGACTTGCTGCACTTCAGTACATCCCAATATGGGCAAATGACAGGTGTTGTGCAAAAAGTGTATTGGGGGGGGGTACTGTATGTTTTGCATATGAAAGGTCCCAGATTCAGTCCTCCGCATTTCTAGTTAAACAATAACAGACAGAGGGGCTAGGAAGGAATCCTAGAAGGTTGCTGCCAGTCACAAGAGACAATCTTACGTTTGTCTGATCACCAGTCTGACTTGGTATAAGGTGCTTTCATCAAATCGGCCCTCCAGAAGATTTTTATTTGCCCGTTGGCAGGTGGTGGGGCTGGCCCACAACAACCGAATGGTCTAGTCGTGACCAATTGTAGGGGCGGTTCTCATCTCTGTTTCTAAGCCTGTAGAGCCGGCGTTTGTCCGAGGACAAGCTTCCGTGGTCATGTGGCTAGCATGACTATACACCAAGGTGCACGGAACGCCGTTACCTTCCCCACCAAAATGGTCCCTATTTATCTACCTGCATTTTTAGGTGCTTTTGAACTGCTAGGTTGGCAGGAGTTGGAACAAGCAACGGGAGCTCACTCCATTGCGTGGTCTCGAACTCCTAATCTTCCAGTCAGAAAGCTCAGCAGCAGCGGTTTAACCCACATTGCCAACACATCATCGTCCCCACACACAGGGTAGCATGAGTATTCGCTGGGGTTCTGATCCAGAGACCCCCCATGGATAATGGGGTCACCATTTAAAAACCTTTATATATTAAGCAACCCTTGTATTGAAAAGTTTGGAGACACCTGTTCTAATCCAATTCTGTCATTCTTTTCTTAGTCCTGGGACATTGACATAATTCATTGCCATAGTACACGTTCAGTATCCCTTATCTGGACTGCTTGGGACTGGAAGGTGTCTGGATTTTTGTATTGCTAAAGATAATGAGAAATGCTTCCTCTTGCTCTTTTCAGTTCTGCTGGCCTCTTTGACATTTTTCAACAATGTCTATACAGGTACACCTCAAAGAGCAGAAACTGGAACTTACAGCCTGTACCTGCTCTGTAAGTGGGAATGAGCACAAGACCTCTAGTGTTCACACTAGAGAAAATAAGTCCTGGACAAAAATGTCTGGATTTTGGAATACAGGCGTGCCCTGGTATCCACTGATTCAGTATCAAGGTTTCAATTATCCACGGATACGATGGATACTGGGATGCCTATTAAAAAGATAGGGGAACATTAAACAAATTTCTCTTTTTACCTTGTTGCAGCAAAACCACTAATGTTCCCCTACCTTTAAAAAGGCGTGCCTAGTATCCACAGTTTCAGGTATTCATAAGGGGGTCTGAAACAGACCCCAGTGTATTTCAGGGCATGCCTGTAGTCTGGATTTCAGATGTCCAGATAAGGGTACCTATAGTTATAATCTTGATTATCATTATGGTGTCTGGTAAGGATGGTATTCTCAGCAGCACTTGGAAAAACTGCCGCTGTATCTGGGCAAATGGTTTACCTAAGCTAAAATCACCAGTTAATATTTTGGACGTCTGTATCAGAAATGGTGATTATGTTAGAAACTAGTCTTGTTTTAAAACTAGTCAATGACTAACTTTAAAAGAATCTGGCCATGTTTGTTGTTTCCAACATCTGCTAAATGGAGGGTTTACTGTATAGATGCAAACCAAACGTTCCTTTGGCCAGAACAGGACCAAACTTCAAGAAATAGCAATATTAAATATAGCTTTGCTCACATGCTATACCAACTCATCTTCCAATGAGGTCATATTTCATGATTCTGAATTTTTAGAGTTCTATGTAGAATCAATCATCAGGGTGCTAATTTAGAATTGTGTTACTTTTACAATTTGCAAAGTAGCAAGAAACTGTCTCTTTTGAAATCTGTTTAATGAGTAATATTCATCTTAATCAACAGAATAAGCCGCAGCAGCACAAATGAAAGCAAATATCAGAGGGGGTGCAGAACACATGATGGCCCACAACTTCTCCAGCATATGTACATTTGTTGTCCTGCTCTGCATTGTACTTGAATAAGCAAACCAAAAAAATGTCTTTTGCAGCGGTATTCATGAATGCCGAACAAGTTCATCTGAAAGTTGTAAAACATACAGGGGTTGATGTCAGGTATGGTGCTGGCCATCTGTTTTAAAACAGTGCAAGGTTTAGAAGTGGTTCAGATATGAAGTGACTAAACTGACCTCTTGCTATGTTCCAGACTCCAGCTGGGGCAGTTTAGTGTCTGGTTTTCCTAGGAGAAAACCTATGAGCTTCGCTGGAACCCAGCTTATGGGGGATGGATGGTTGGTAGGCTGGGAACAGTCTACAGGGGTAAGATGTAGATGGGGCCTCTCATGTCTCCATTTACTTCCATGTACCGTACACTCAAAACAACAACACATCAAACAGCTTTGCAAATGTAGCAGGAGGTTAAAACCAGTCAAAGAGGAAGCAGGTTCTGATAGGCCCACTAGCACAGTGCAGCCTTCATCACTCATTTAAAAATGGTCACTGGAAGAGGTCAGGCAAATTTTTTTTAGGGAAGCCATTTATATAGTTAGGGCCTTTTTTAGCTGTAGTTACCAAACTTGTGCCCACCTAATGCACTTTTCAGACAATAGGTTGGTGCAGAGAAGAGCCTCAATGATAGAACTTAGTTTCTCATACAGGCCCCTTTAAATTGTATCCCACATCTTGCTTTACATATGAATGGGGCAGAGTTGCATTTAAAGGAAAAGACCCACTGCCTTGCCTACTGTAGCTTGGGCCAAAGGATCAAATGATAATGCTTTCTGAATTGTCTCACTTGAGGTTACATGTTCCACTATGATCAAAATTCTCCGCACAGTGAAAACTAGCATGTTACAGAGAAGACCAGGCAGAGTGGTTTTCCTGATGTGCTTTTTTGCTATATGCAGGGCATTGCATGGTCAAGAATCAATTGTAGTCATCCATTTGCAGATTTAGCTGGTACAATCTGAGCAAAGCTTTTGCACTTGATTCTGTAGATGGTATAAATTTGCCTTGACTTCCTGCATTGAGCAGAAGGCTAAATTTGGTTACAGGCAAATTGGGGCTGTTTCAACATTTCAAAAACCAAAGCCACAAGCACCCCCAAGTCTTAAAGAAGGAAAGCTCGTGGGAAAGAACATTTCAAAAGGGCAAGAAAAATATTCTGATGATTATAGCAGTAGTACCATATAAATGCATGTTTGTCTTTTAGACCGTTCAGACTGATGGTTTGTGGGTTTAGATAGTGTGCGTTTTTTGTTTTGTTTAAATAGCAGCTCTTTTGAATGAATCTGTGATGAAGCTTCCTTTGCTTGTGGATAACCAAATGTTGCCTAGATTTGTCAGCCTTTTTCTTTTTTATGCTTGCAAGGCAGATATTTCCAAGGTTGCCAGATGGGAAACATCAGGTGGTCCAAAAACCCTTTTGAAAAGCAATGCACTTTGACTACACAACATGCATTTCCCACCAGTAATGGAATATAATGCACCCCAATAATAATCTCTTCCCTGATAATGGCTTTTGGGTCATCTTACAGACTTAAGACGGAGGATCTGTAGCAGAAGTAGCATATGATGGATCATTTCTTCATTTTATGTTTGGCAATGTGACACTCTTAGTCTTTCAGAAATGATATAGCATATGTAAGTCACATTTGCACTGTGGTCATAAACAACTGCATTCAAAGCATGGGCTCTATTGTCCAATAGGAAGATTAATTGATGTCTAAAAGCACAAGCTTAGGCTTATCTGTTCAGAAATAAGTCCCATTGTTGACAATGGGGCTTACTCTCAGGAAAATGCACATAGGATTGTGGGCTAAGCAGCATCTACAATGGTGTCTTTAGTCATGCTGTGAAAAAGGTGATCTCACTAGTTCAACATGACCTGGGAACCCTCATCCAGCATAACATTGCTGTGTGGCAAGCCTGTCAATGTGTCATAAAAATCCTGTAACCAAGGGAGCATCAGTGGCTGGGCATGTCTGCATCACAGACTGAACAGCTTGATCTAATGCAGTGTTATCCAAACTATGGGGCAGGACCTGATGTCAGGTGGGTTGTGGAAAGCTGGGAGCAGCCATCTTGGAAACCGCAGACCTTAGTCTTGTTATATTCCTTTTGTGAATGTTGACAGTTTGAATTTTCAAGTGAGGGTTTTTTAAAAAATTTTTGTTTTTAGTTCTGTGCTTTTACATCATATTTTGTCATCTTGCTTTCTGTCAGGGATGTTTCATGGTTGTACAATGGCTGCAGTCCAAGAATGCCAGTTTGCATTTCAGGAGTGTCATTTTATTATGTTGCCATGACAGCACTTCCTGCTTGATGAAGTCACTTCCTGCCACAACATCACTTCCAGATTAATGACATCACTTCCAGTGGGTCCCGACACAAATGCCGTTCTAAAAAGTGGGTCCCGGTCTAAAAAGTTTGAATATCACTGATCTAACGCATGTTTCTCAGAAGTAGGTCCCACTGGTTCCCAAGGGCTGCATGCGCAGGGACGTGTGCATTAGACTACAGGCTTAAGCTGGTGTAATTCAATCACCCCAGGAGCTGGTAGGATTCTCAGAATGGGAATAGATGGGCTGGTAGGATTCTCAGAATGATGTTCTTCTCTAAACAGCAATTCTTTGGATTCATGGAAGGCAGCCGTGACTGTTAAACTGGTATAAAACCTGCTGTGAGTTTGTAATGATTACAGGCCAGATGGGACGGTGCTTATCTTTCAAAATGGCTCATTGCTGTGCAGAACTGTGGGCATGTGCTTGCATCCCAGAGGGTTCACCTGATATCCTGTGAGCGTGGGGGCAGACTGGGCCCGGGAGAGGGGCGGAGATGGCAGCAGACTCTGCTGCCGAATCCAGTGTCCCCTCCTGAGCCATGGAGGCCTACAGAGGCAGGGCCATATTACCTGAGGCTTACCACTATTACCACTAGCACTTTTGGGCCCTCTCCGGTACTATAGGTTAATATGGCCCTGGGCTGCTTCCCAAAAGAAAAGGAGGGCACACCCCTAGCCCTTGTTACTTTCCTGCTCCTCTCCTCTGGTCCTCCCCCCCCCCCAGCACTGCAGGCTGGGCCGGGTCCTTGCAGGAGTTCTGCATTGCCACAGCTTGGCTCCCCGCAGCCGGGACAGAGCGGCTCACCTCCTTGCAGCCTGCAGCAAGCGACAGGACCTGGCTCAGGTCTTGTGCTCCAACATCAGGGCAGATTGGTAAGAACATTGATGGGCCCTTAGTCCTGCCCTATGGATAATACAGCCCTGTACAGAGGCCTGCTCAATTCTGTGCCTGCTAAATAGCAGGTGTAGGTCCAAGGAGATCTATTGTTGCTGGCTGTGTTCTACCTGGTGTAAAGGAGCAAGTGTTCCCCTACTCTGAGGAGACTCCAGTGGTTTCTCCCAGCCCCACTCGATACAGCAACGGTATTTTGGTGCTGCTGTTCCTCCAAATGCTGCTGGGGCTTAGGATTGGGCTGTAACCTCAACACATTAATAAAACTCGTATTTATGTCGCATTCTCTCTGCTTAAGCTGGATTGCAGTTTAGTTACTCGACAACCCAGATAACGTTTCCAGCTCATTGGCTTGATGCACTTCTGCTGTCCCTCCACATTCCAAGTGGTCTCGGTCTCACTCAATGCAATGGCATCCTGTCCTCAGGAGTGAGGGGGCTGCCCGTTGCATAACTGCATGAGTTGCTGTTCTGGGCTGATGTACTTCCACTTAGGGATACTTAGACCTGTGACTCACACAAAAGCATATTGAGGATGGGATGCTTGGGTGACAACTAGCCCTTTTTCTTCACCATGAAAAAAGTTGCTTTTTTGAGTGCCTCAGAGTTTAATGTAGGAAAATTGTTTACCCAGCGGGTAATTAAGCTATGGAACTCCTTGCCACAGGAGGTGGTGATAGCATCTGACCTAGATGCCTTTAAAAGGGGACTGGACAGATTTCTGGAGGAAAAGTCCATCGTGGGCTATAGGGCATGATGGGTTGGGCAACCTTCTTACATTAATAGTAGGCTACTTCAGAATGCCAAGTGCAAGGGAGTGGCCACAGGATACAAGCATCTTGTTGTCTACTGAGTTCCCTTAGGCACCTGGTGGGCCACTGTGAGATACAGGAAGCTGGACTAGATGGGCCTTTGGCCTGATCCAGCAGGGCCCTTCTTACGTTCTTATTAGAATTTTGGAAATGATGGTGTTAGTTTATTCCAGTCATTG
This sequence comes from Lerista edwardsae, assembly GCA_029204185.1. NCBI lineage: Eukaryota > Metazoa > Chordata > Lepidosauria > Squamata > Scincidae > Lerista > Lerista edwardsae. The sequence continues at coordinate 7,978,223 of JAJKFI010000017.1, read as the reverse complement.
TAAAGAGACCCTTCTGAGTCAAGCTAAGTGTGACCAGCCATAGCTTTGATCATGGTTTCCTTACTTACCTGTGGTCACTGCAGTTACCTCCCCATCATGCACTTCTGGCGGTGATGTCGGGAGTCATGGCCCCGGGTGCCAAGGGGCCAGCTTTAGCCTCATTGAACAACATGAGACTTACTTCTACGTAGACACACATAGGATTGTGCTCACAGTGAGTTGTCAACAGAATGAATGGGAATGGGAGTTGCATTCGGTTGCACTGGCCTGATACTCCTGAGCAGCCTTAGGGTTGTTTTTCCTTTACTAGTCCCACGAGTGGTCTTCGAACACCATTGTGTGGTTTTTCAGAGCCTGAGCCTGGCTTGCAGTCAACTGATTGAGTTACAGAGACCCTTGAATCAGGCAGAATGGAGAAGCGGCCCATTCTTAGCTAGGCAGCAGTGGAGAGCAACGTCGATTACAAATGCAAATGTTTTAAAGTCCTGAGAATAGCTGCATTGGTAACCATCTGTGTCCTATATATAACTAGAGAAGAGCTACTTATCTGTTCTCCCCAACGGAGACGACGCGTTCTGGAAAGCCCTTGCACAAACAAAGAAGTGTGGTCTGGCAGGAGTAGGGTTGCCAACTGACCAGAGAACACCACCCTGGCCAGCACCTGGGCCTTTGGAAGAGGCCTGGGGTGCAATCCAGAGCCCTCCAGAGCAAGTGGAATGAGTGCACCGCTTGCACTGGTGTTGTAAATGTGCCATAAGGCATGTGCAGCATGGGCAGTAAGCTCTTATCACTCGCTCTGCGGCTATGGAAGGTGGTGGGCCCTTCCACCCTCAGCCAGCCCCTCGCAGCCTGGAAGGTGGGTGGGTGGGTGGATAGTTCCTGGACAGGGCTGGGCAGGGTGGCCATGCGAGTGGGTGGGACCCAGTGGTGCAGCTTTGTATGATCCAGAAGAGTGTAATGTCATATGTGCAGATCAGTATCGGGCTGTCATGATGTTACAGGCTGGGTCAAGCAAATGTGTGGGAACTGTCTTTTCCTGTGTTTATTTTTATATATCCTCCTGTCTCTAAGGAACTCAGGGTAGAGTGCAATGAATTAATTTATTCCAGTCATTGTAAAGAGATTTAATCTGTGGAACTCACTGTCCTAGGAGATAGTGATGGCGTTCGGCCTAGGAGCCTTTAAAAGAGGATTGGACAGATTTCAGGAGGAAAAGTTCATCACAGGCTACAGGCCAGGATGGGCGGTGCAACCTCATTGTAAGGATGAGGGCAGTCAGGGGTGTTGCTTGGGGCAAGGGGAAAGGTTGGCTATCTCAGAATGCCAGATGCAAGGGAGTTGCAACAGGATGCAGGCGTCTTGTTGTCTTGTGTGCTTCCTGAGGCTTCTGGTGGGTCACTGTGAGATACAGGAAGCTGGACTAGACGGGCCTTTGGTTATGTTCTTACGTACTGCACTGCCAATGGTACATCCAGGTCTTCTGCCAGACAAGATAGGTAGGATCATGCTGGGCTGTGGGAGGGTGGTTCAGAGGTGGAGAGGTGCGTTCTGGGGAGAAGGTGGAATAGGGTGCAATTGGCAGAGGCCTCCTCTTCCATTTCCTCTCCTCCCTCCCAGGCTTGGCAGCCTTACATGGGGCTGCTTGGACCTGCGCCAGCTAAATAGCTGCTGGAGATCCCCAAAGCCCCCTAGGGCAGGCTGGGATGTTGCTTGGGCAAGGGGAAAAATTTTTGTAGTTATTCATCTCCTGTTTGTATTGTGCAAATGAAATTTGAAAGAAGCGAATAATCAATGGCGGTAGACCGTGGGTCTCGTGGTAGGACAGCTGAGCCCCATGAGAGCTTGCAGGGTGAGCTGAAAGGAGGGAATGAAAGGAGGGAATTTATAAACGTAAAAGCTGAACAGTGTTTCAAGGGCCAAAAGTCTGATTATTAGATCATGGTTTTGGAATCGCGGTTTTTCCGACATCATCTCCAGGTGGCGAAACAACAGACAAAGGCTGTCAGAACAAGAACTGAGGGGGAAAATATAGACTTTTACACCAGAAAACTAGAGCACAGATCCTAACCTGGAGTTAGGCCAGCAAAGTTTGGCCAGCACAAGGGCCACCATAAAGTGTGTTTGGACCACTCTCTGAGTCAGGGAGGATACCGCACATCTGTGTGCTGGCTTCTCTGACTCCGAGAGTGGTCCAAACATACTTTACGGTGTCCCTTGTGCTGGCCAGACTTTGATGGTCTAACTTGTGCTGGCCTAACTCCAGGTTAGGATTGTGCCCTGTGTGTCAAACTGCTATGTTTTCTAATACAGATAAATGAATATCTGGAACAAAAAAACAAATGACGTATTTGCTTTCAGTCGGTGGAGGACAGGCTATTGCAGAATACATGGACACAAAGCAGACAGGGTTTACTGGTGAGTGAGAGTGAGATGCATGGGATGGATAGAGTTGATAGAGGGATGTTCTTTTCCCTCTCTTACAATTCCAGAGCCAGGGGACATCCACAAACTGAGTGTTGGCAGAGTTAGAACAGATACAAGGAAATACTTTTTTACCCAGCGGGTAATTAATCTGTGGAACTCCTTGCGACAGGAGGTGGTGATGGCATCTGGCCTAGGTGCCTTAAAAAGGGGATTGGACAGATTTCTGGAGGAAAAGTCCATCGTGGGCTTTAGGCCATGATGGGTGGTGTAACCTCCTTACCTTAGGCTACTTCAGAATACCAGGTGCAAGGGAGTGCCAACAGGATGCAGGCATCTTACTGTCTTGTGTGCTCCCTGAGGCATCTGGTGGGCCACTGTGAGAGACAGGATCTTGGAACGAGAATAGAGACATTGCAAGCATGCAGTGGCGTTTCTACAGGGAGGGCAAAGCTCTAAGTCTTGCAAGAAGCCTTACTTTGCAGTGGAAATCCCTCCTCCCTTGCACCATTGTAGCCAATCCTCACAGGGAACAGCAACATCTTGGCGTTGCTTACTGGCTACAGCAGCAAGGGAGAGGAGGGATTTACATGACAGGGTAAGGCTTCTTGCAACACTTAGAGCTCTGCCCTCCCTGTAGAAACGCCTCTGCAAGCGTGATCCTACTTGTATCTGTGAAACGTTCCAAGGGTATGCATTTCCTATGAAGGCTTTCCTAAGAGTATGGTGGAACATCTGTTGGGAATAGATTGTTATTCCTGCCATAGTGTAGAAGAGGGACCCTTAACAGCCACCCTCCTCCTCTTGCAGGCTAAGATTAAAAATTGTATGGCGATGAAAGGGGGAGGGCAGCTTGCGCTGTCAACCTGCCTTGTTTTTGATCCTCTCAAATGCAGGAGAGTCGATATGATAGCTTTTAACCAGAGCCGCTATCTTTTCAGCTTGGCAACTATTTATAGATTTTATTTTGTTAAAAAAAATCAGCATGATTGTGCAAGTACCTAATCAAGGACTTTTAACATTTTGAATTATTGACTAATGGCTCTGAGCTGAAATGATAATTTCAGAAGTTTTATAATGGACATTTTAATAATGCAGCTATTGACTTACGTTGGGAAGAATTACTATATCACAGAAATCGGTAAGAGCTGCATGGTGTTTACTAAGAGTGCAATCCTCACCTGGAGTTAGGCTGGCACAGTTAGGCCAGCACAAGGGACACTGTAAAGAGCATTTGGACCACTCTCTGTGTCATATTGGCCAGCACACAGACATGCGCCATCCTCCCTGACTCCGAGACTGGTCCAACATACTTTACAGTGATCCTTGTGCCGGCCAAACTTTGCTGGCCTAACTCCAGGTTAAGATCATTTATTATTATTATTATTATTATTATTATTATTATTATTATTATTATTATTATTATTA
>JAJKFI010000017.1:7939733-7974364 GCA_029204185.1 Lerista edwardsae | reverse complement strand
TATTATTATTATTATTATTATTATTATTATTATTATTATTATTATTACTTATTGGATTTCTATCCCGCCTTTTTGCCCGAAGGCACCCATGGCGGCATTACAACATGAAAATATAAAATTTAACATTAAAAAACAATTTAAAAACAATATTAAAACAATACAATAAAACAAAATTAAACAAAGCAATAGAATTTAAAAACAACAAGCCCTGTGGATCATTAGGTATAAAATATAACAAGCCAGCCAGCCTGTCAACAGTTAAAAGCTTTTTGAAATAAAAAGGTCTTCAGCCCCCGCCGAAATGTTAACAAAGAGGGAGCAGTTCTCAATTCTAAGGGGAGGGTATTCCAAAGTTGGGGGGCCACCACCGAGAAGGCCCTCTTCCTGGCCGCTGCCCCTCTCACTTCTCCTGGTGGCGGCACAGGATGATCTAAGATGATCTAAGAGTACGGGTAGGATTATATGGAAGGAGGCGGAATTTAGAGCACAACATTATCTGAGTGGGGGCAAATATATAGCCCAAGAAACTTGTGATGTTTTCCCCATTCTGTAACTGGCTGACGCTAATGGGGAAATGCTGGACTCACTGATGTTGTCACACATGTGAGACCTTTTGCGCAGTCATGAAAGCCAGTGGGGTATAGAGTGATATATTCTTCCTAGAGGAAAGGAGAATCACTTGCTTGTTTGAAGGAAGCGGTAGTCAACTCAGGACCATTGCTGATGAAATCCCTCTTGATCCAACCATGTCGGAGAATTTCTGGCTAGTCTCTACTATTGCATTCTTGGGCAAGGTGCTTTAGCACATGGCAGAGACTCAACACCAGGTTTTTCTGGTTGGGGCAGAGTATTTAGTTCAGTTTTCACCTGATTTTCATCCTGATTTGGCTTCCCAGACAGGCTTGATTGGTCTGGACAGGAGGCACATATCCTTGTTGGTGCTGCTGGATAGGAACATAAGAAAAACCTTGCTGGATCAGGCCAAGGGCCCATCTAGTCCAGCTTCCTGTATCTCACAATGGCCCACCAGATGCCTCAGGGACCACACAGGCTGCCTGCATTCTGTGGCCACTCCCTTGCACGGCATTCTGAGGTAAATTCTGAGGTAAACGCAGTGGTGGCTAGTCTCCACAGCATTTCTCCTTGACAGCCACCAGAACCAGATGCTCGCCTTCAGAAATGTGCTCATAGGAACAGGCAGCCCCAATGGATCAGGCCAAAGGCCCACCTAGTCCGGCTTCCTGTATCTCACAATGGCCTACCAGATGCCTCAGGGAGCACTCAAGGACTCAAGACACTTGTCTCTTGCTGCCACTCCCTTGCATCTGGCATTCTGAGGTAGCCTATTTACCCTTGCAGAAACTTACTCACACACTGACCCACCCTTGCCAATCTAGATCTCTCAGTGGCTTTCAATACCATAGACCTGGGATACACCTGGATTTCCTAGCCAGGTCAGAGCTTGAGGGCACCATTTAATGATGGGCTGTTCTTTCTTGGAGGATACCTTCCAAGTGCCGTCCTCTCCCGACGACTTGGGAGTTCAATGGGAGCTGTGGCAGCTGGCAGAGGCTCCTTGGGAGAAGGGGAAATTTGTTCCATATCCCCAGGTAAGGGTACTGGCCCAGAAATGGACCTCCTCAAGTCTGGGTCAGCTATTTTGCTGGTGCAGATTTGAGAACCTCTGTGTCAGGCTGTCTGGCCTGAGATGGAGGATAAGATACGGCGGTGGAGGCCCCCACTTGTTTCCACCCCCTGCCCATTCCCATTCTGCCCCTTTTCCTGCCCAGTTCCATCCTCCCTGCGTCCTCCCCCACCCCAAAAGAGCTCACCACCAGCAGTGGTTAAACATATTGCCGGGCAGCTCTGTGTCAGGTCCTCCTGATGCTGGGGCTGAGCACCTACTGGCGCAGTCCAGTGCCATTGGTATGTGCATACCGCCATTGCTAGAAGTACCTTATGGCCAGTAGTGTCAGCCTACCGGTACGCTGGGCGTGTCTTCCGGGTGAGCGGCAGCGCGATTGCTGCGTTCTGTTGCGTAACGGTGAAAGCCCACCCGCTACAGTGGGCGGGCTTTTGCCGTTATGCAACAGAACGCAGCGATCGCGCTGCCGCTCACCCGGAAGACATGCCCAGCGTACCGGTAGGCTGACACTACTGCTTACGGCACTCTTGCAACACTGGGGCCCGTGGTTTGAGCACACCGCCGGCTCTGGTTGGGTTAGAATTGGGTTAGCCCTGTTGATTCATTTCCTCTAGTTTGCAACTTGGCATTGAAATCCTGATCCGTTTAGAAATCCATAGGAAATTCCAGTTACTAATTGCTGTCAAGACACCAGGAAGGAATCCAAAGATAGGATCTCATGTTATTAATTAGAAATGTTCAGGGCTTGTGGGACTTCCGGCTGTTGGCATTTTATTTATTTACAGTATTTTTACCCACACTTCTCCCGGAGAGGCTCAAGGCAATGTATTTGAAAAACACTAACCCCATTGGTGAGATCAGAGGAGGAGATGGGGGGATTGACTGGTTTGAGGAAGGAACGGGCCGATCAAGTGTACGTGAAGATGCTTCATATTGCACCAGACCATTTTTCTCCTGGCACCTCTACTACTATTGTTAGCGTTCTGATACTCCAGCTGGTGATAGCTTGCCTCCATACTGTCTTTTCCAACCTGTCCACTATAATCCAGAGATAATGGACAGCATCCAAATCTTTGGCAGAATAGTGGTGTTCGATCATCAGAAGCTTCTTCTACTCATAGAAGAGTCGCACTGATGCAAGGACTCCTTCCACTTGTGCAAAGTTCCTTGCTTTGAGCGCAGCTCTCTTTCCATTGACAAAAAGGAACTTCCAATCATGGGGTGCCAAAGGCTTGGGTGTTGCTTGCTGGGGACTGAACATGAGATGTTCTGTGTGTGCAAAGCATAAGTTCTGCCACTGAGCTAAGGCCCCTCTTGTGGAGCAACGTTCAACTTGATGGACTATATACCGGCAGGCTAGCAACCAAAGTGTGGCCAATGGAATTTACATTGTTATGCGCATAACTCTTCCATCCCCTCCCCAATTTTGCCTGTACTTTTTCAAGTCAGTTAACCATTTTGTCATGTTGTTTATTTTAGACACTGATCGAGCTTTAGTGCTGCTGGAAGATTACTGTAAGAAGCTAAAAAAGCCAGAGGAGCAACAACTGAAAAAGGCCATTAAGAAGGTGATGGGCATCTTTAAAAGCAGCTTATTCCAAGCTTTGCTAGGTATGTAACTCTGACAAATTCTTATTTTTCATGTTTGCTAATATGTGGATGCTGGACGATGAGCTGCTTCTGACTTAATACGAGCACGCACGCTTGGAAAAGATGCATGTTGACCTTACTGTTTTAGTTGTGGTAGATAGCTATGGACCAAAGGCAGACTAGATCTTGCAGAAGTTGGTTTAGGATATTCATCCCAATGTGAATGAAGATTAGCTAGTAATTGGTACAGAAAATGGTGATCATGAAATAAAAACACCTATCATCATTTTCTACACTTCTACTTTTGGTAAAACACTGAAATCTGCAAAAACAAAATAAAAAAATGTTTTTTCCTTCTGATTGGTCACCAATATGCAGGTATGCCCTGGTATCTGGTGGGGTTCTGTTCTGGACTCCACTGTGGATACCTGAAACGGTGGATACTGGGGATGCCTCTTTAAAGGTAGTGGAACATCAGTGGGTTTGCTGCAACAAGGTAAAAAAAGAGATTTGTTTAATGTTCCCCTGTCTCTTTAATAGGCTTCCCAGTATCCATGGTATCCATGGATAACTGAAACCATGGATACCACATCAGTGGATAACAGGGCACACTTGTACATTGTGTATCTGTGAGAGGGATGCACCCAAGATCTAGAATTTGTTAACAGAATAATCTAGGATAGTGGTTTTCAAACGTTTTAGCACCGGGACCCACTTTTTAGAATGACAATCTGTCCAGGAACCACCAGAAGTGATGTCATGGTTGGAAGTGCCGTCATTGTGAACCTGCGGCTTTCCTGAGAATGCAGCAATAAGTTGGGTTATTTCTCAGCCATTTTCTAACAGCAAAGTGAATCACAAAGGAAAAATAAAAGTCTATTCTCAACCTTGATCCAAGCAAAACAACCACGCAGCCCTCCCCCTTCTAGCATCCCCATATTCTCAATATGGTTGCTCTAGGTGCTTCGCGACCCACCTCAAATGGGCTCACGACCCACTGATGGGTCCCAACCCACAGTTTGGGAACCACTGATCTAGGGAATGTTAACATCCCAAAAGAATGTTTCCATGTGCGGTTATTGTCATGATCCCATGGATGTAATGACTGTAGCCTTATTTGGGAGGAACATGCCTGCTGGCCATGTCCCCAGTTGCTGACACCCCTCTTGGTCATCTCCTCCTTGCTCTGCATTTTATGTTGTGGTGCTGTAGGGTGTACGAGTGCACACCCCAAAAGCAGATGGCAACCCCGGTGACTAAGGTTTTTGCTTCCAGGGCATCTCTGAGTTGTTCAAGAACAGTGCTGTACAAGAACAATGAACAAGTGGTAGCTGGGGGCTGTGTCCAGTGGGCATGGTTCTGGTGACTTCCCCAAGTGGGGTACCAACCTGAGTTGTGGGTTCTCGGTGTCTTCTGATGCCACTTGATCTTGAAAGGTGCTAAGGCCAGTTTGAGATTGATCAAGAATGTCTTTTCTGGTACTGCTCTGGTACTCGGGAGCCACCCAGCCATGAGACTGGCTGGGTGCTTGATCTGAATGGGAGGCTGGCAAACTGGCAGGGAGTTATCGGCACCCCATCTCCTCCCCCACTGGCTGTCCAGCCACACCTCCTGGCCGCTGCCCAATTGTCCTCTCCCTTGCTCTCTTTGGAAAGTGAGTGATAAGAGATAGGGAGGGCCTACCTCTTCCTCGTGTGGGCAACGCTTGAGAAGGTAGCTGTTGCTGCGGTCCATTTCCTGAGCAGTCCTCTTCCAGAAGAGGCATCTGGAAGGGACCCCATCTCCTCTGCTGCCTTTCTTCTGCCACCAGTTGAAGTGGCCAAGTGGGGAGGATGCTGGGAGCAGAGTGGTCCTTTTCCCAGAATCCTCTCTGCTTGGCTACTTTTCAAGGAGGAGGAGGAGGACGACAGGGACACTATAGTGCATGCTGATATGGAAGGATGCTGGAATTTGGCAGGGTGGTGGAATTTTGGGGTAGTGGCCCTGCTGGTGTTTACAGAAAGGTGGTTGGGTATGGCACAAAGTGATCTGTACCTGGCCCACTCAGAGTAAGTTGTCTTGGATGCCCCAATGTGTGTTAGAAAGGTAGGCTGGAAATTCTTTAAATAAATGAAATAAATGGTCATTGCCTTGGAGACAGAAGGTGACAGCCGTCAATCTTGTTCCATCTCCTTCTCCAAGGTATAACTTTTGCACCGCTTAAGGCTGCAATCCTATCCTATACCCACTTACTTGGGAGTAAACCCCGTTGATCACAGTGGGGCTTACTTCTGAGTAGACATGCACAGACTTGTGTTCTTGGTCAGTGTATGACAAGTCTTTGAATGAAATGCTGGTTACATAATTTCCCTGAAAATTTGTCTTTCAACAAAATTCAACTTCGAACTACACTTGTGCAGTATACTTTTGAAACTGTGAACTATGCCTGCAATCATCCTCTATTTTGTGTTGGTAGAAATACGTAATGCAAAAATATATGAGACGTTTGAAACCAATCTCATCTTGTGATATTGTTCATTAACTACTGCTGTAACACAGCAAATTGTTTACCTACTTAAAGAACAAACTAGGAAAATGTTATTTCATAGAGTTCATTGATACAATTTTTTTCCCCTGATAAGCGATTACCTATCTTTTATTCTTTTTTTTTATTTTATTAAGATTTGGGAAGGGTAAAACATGCGTAATCTCTCATTATAAAATTGTTTTTGGCCTTTTGGTGGCTTAGATTGGTTGATAGCCAAAAATGATTGTATGACCATAGGTTGCGAGATGGTGCTGTTATGTAATCAATAATCAGGTTTCATTACATAAGGGGTGTTTTAATCTAAATATCACACTTCTGAAATCTGTTGGGTCCCTTGTGTTGGGCTGTCTCATATTACCGTGCATTTCAGCGCATAGAAAATGTCACATTTCTCAGCCTAGATTTTCTGGTTTCCTTCCTTTCTCAGAACAGTTGCTGAGTTTGCAGATTTCATCACGAAAACTTGCCTATTTTAGATCTTTGTAAAAATCCTGCTTTCTTACAGTGTTAGAGGTGGGTTCAACAACTTTTTGTAATTCAAGAATTACAAAACTTGCAATAAAACACAAACCGACGACAACAGATTAACAAAAGACAAAAGAAGTAAAGATGTTTTAAAAATAATATCACAAAAAGCTAACTTTTTGCTTAAACAGTGGGACTTCGCCATAAACAATTACAACAGTAAGAGCACAATCCTAAACTGCTTAGGCTGGCATAAGCTAAGCCAGCAAAGTTTGGCCAGCACAAGGGCCACCATAAATCATGTTTGGACTACTCTAGGAGTCAGAAACGATGGTGCACGTCTGTGTGCTTGACCTCTCTGACTCAGACTGGCCAAACTTTGCTGGCTTAGTTTATGCCCTGTCACGCCCTTGGGCCGATGTGTTTTGCTTGTGCATCTGTGCTGAGAAATTGGACACTGGGCCAATACAGGCAGCAGTGTCAGCCCAGGGGCAGTTCTAAGGGAGGGCAAATCTCTAAGTTTTGCAAGAAGCCTTCCCTTGCCGTGGAAATCACTCCTCTCCTGCACCATTGTAGCCAATCCTCACAGGGAAAAGCAACATCTTGGCGTTGCTTACTGGCTACAGCAGCAAGGGAGAGGAGGGATTTACATGACAGGGTAAGGTTTCTTGCAACACTTAGAGCTTTGCCCTCCCTGTAGATCCGCCTCTGGTTGGGGCTCGCAGAGCCAGGCTGTAGGCTGCTTGCCATGGCTGCTTCTGGAAGTCGGGTTCCAGGAGGCAGCCCACTGGTGGCAGCAAGGAGTCCCAGTAAGTTGTCCTTGTGTTGGCCGAGTTCTGTAAGCAGCCCCGAAGAGCTGCCCGGGGCTTATCCCAGGGCAAGGGACAAATGTCCCCTTGCCCTATGGTGAGCTCCAGTTGCCTACCACTCTGTGTAGAATGCAGAGCAGGCCAGCAGGCCTGCCTACTCTTGTGCAGGCTAGGATTGGGCTGCCCAGTCACTGCATGGGCAGGCATCTTTAGGGTGTTCCTTCAAAATTGTTGGAGGCCCTTAATGGAAAAGGTGGTGCTCCTGAGTACAGCTAACTTTGACGGAAATCCTATACACACTATCCTGGAAGAAAGCCCCACTGAACACTGTGCGACTGTAGACCAAGCATAGGATTGCATTGTGAGCTTCATTGTTAGGACATGGGAGTACATCCCAACCTGCTATTAGCCAAGAGAGTAATACTTAAGGGTGCAATTCTGTAGAGTAAATGGAACACAGAACACAACATTCTGTGCTCAGCCATTGCCTTCTCGTAGGAGTCAGATCTTGTCGGAGTCATATCCTTATGTGGAGTCAGATCCTTGGTCCATCTAGGTCAGTATTGTCAACCCAGCCTGGCTGCAGCTCTCCAGGGTTTCAGGTGGGAATTTTTCTCTGCCTTACGTGGAAGTTGCTGCCTGGGATGGAAGCTCTTAAAGGGGCAGGAGCCCTTCCACCCCTGTTGAGCCCTTTTCAGCAGAATTACTTCTAAGCCCACATCATCTTGAAAAGACTATTCTGTTCCCCTGTGCAGGAAGGAGAGCTTGTTACGGGATTGCTTGAAGAGTAATAAATATGAATGAGGTCTTGATTATAGAAACGGATGAATAATTAAAAGGACAACTGAAAGACTTGCAGCCTGGTGACTAGAGAGAGGAATTCACTCAGCTTCCCCCCCTCATAAACTCATGATAAGTACACACACACACACACACACACACACACACACACACACACAAATCTAGATTGTTTTTCACTGGTGGCAGGAGGTGTATCAGACCATTATTACCGTGAAAAGAGAGATCTGCAAGTGTGTGGTACCCAAGTTGTGCATTCTTATTGCCTTAACGTTTCTGACTTGCTTTCCCCCCATCAAGCTTCATCTGAGCTGAGCCACTGTAGACTCATTAAATCAAAACAGATAGCACAAGTGCATTTCTTGCAGAGTGTGTGATACTTCCTTTATGCCACTTTTGTTTTCACAAAGCGCTGCACCCAGTGCAGGAGGCATGGAGGAAGCGAATGAGTTGGCACAATTGGCGTCCAAACCGTCCTCTTTCTCCCTCTCCCCTGAGCTGCCCCTTTGCCATGTTCATTTATCATTAAGAAAATTGCATGTTTTTGCAGCTTAGGCAGCTCATCTGGGGAATGAGAATAGAGGAAAGAGGTTTATATATGAGGAAGGGCGGGAGCCCCTGCATGTGTTTGCATGAACATTTGTGTGGAATAATCTGTATAAAGCATCGTTTTGTTTTAAGCGGGAATTAATGCACCGCAAATAGCTGTAATCATCTTACCCAGTATTAGGTAAAATCTAATCTCTGTAGGTTTTTGTAAAACTCAGATAAGCCCTGCCTTAAAAGAATGACACATTTCCTGGATCCTTTCAAAACACACTCCAGCTCTGTTTTTGTGCATGCAGTAATGTTGCTGCGGGGTGTGTGTGTGTGTCTGTGTCTGTGTGTGTGTGTGTGTGTTTGAATGAGCACTACAGGCACCACAATGCACCGTATAAGTGGTCCCTCCCACTCACTGCCTCTGCCCAGAATGGCTCTGATGGTGAGTGTGAGTCTTGCATCTGCAGTACTTATTGCGAAATCCCCCTGTAGTGATGCTACTGTATGTGCCCTGCAAACCATTCGTGATGCTGTTGCTAACTTGACAGAATGTTAAAACTGCCACAACCTCTCTTTTGATAGAAAAGTAAACAGATGTTGTAACTTGGGAGGGGGGGATTGGAATGCAGCTCAGTAAGAACCAGTTCATAACAGCATATACATCGCCTGAGTTCATTTATTTTTTGAGTTGTTTCTCTTGCATCTTTCTGCTGGAAAACATCTTCAGTGCTGCTCACAAAAATGTAAAACAACATAAAACCCAAAAACCCTTTCTAAAAAAATCATAAGAACCACAAAATCGTTAGATCACAAATGCTCCAGAGAATAAAATGGTTTTCACTTGTCACTGAGGGTGCAATCCTAAACTGAGTTAGGCCAGCATAACCTAAGCCAGCAAAGTTTGGCCAGCACAAGGGACACCGTAAAGGTATGTCTGGACCACTCTCGGAGTCAGAGAGGCCGGCGCACACACGTGAGCCATCTTCCCTGATTCCGAGTGTGGTCCAAACACGCTTTATGGTGGCCCTTGTGCTGGCCAAACTCTGCTGGCTTAGCTTATGCCGGTCTAACTCCAGTTTAGGATTGCGCTCTGAAAGTCATAGGGCCTCACCGGAAGATACCTGATGTGGCTATGTTGCTGAGGGTGCAATCCTATCCTGGAGTTAGGTTGGCATATTTAGGCCAACAAAGTTTGGCCAGCACAAGGGACACCGTAAAGTATGTTTGGACAGTGGTGTCATCTAAATGATTTAAGAACAGGTACTCACTTTTGATTGGCACGTGTCGGGACCCGCCCACTGGAAATGACATCATAAGCCAGAAGTGATGTCATGGCAGGAAGTGACATGAAAAAAGCCCTTTTTGAGGCCTCAGATGACTTTAAACTGACCCAACAGTTGCAACAGTATTTCACAGCACCCCCAGAACATGTTAAGGAGGCCTGGCATCATGTTAAAACCCCAGAGCAACTCATTTTTCAGTGGCAAGGAAAGGCTCCGCTCGCTGCCTGCCTGGCTCTGAGAACATGCAGGCAACTCAAACATGCAGGAAATTCAAACGTTGCAGAGGGCGGAGTCGACGAGTAGGCGGGCGAATGGGTGGGGCCAGCTGTAATCCTAGAAACCGGTACTCGCGTACCCCCTGCATGACATCACTGTGTTTGGACCACTCTCTGAGTCAGTGACCAGCACGTAGACACGCACCTCCCTGACTCTGAGAGTAGTCCAAACACGCTTTATGGTGGCCCTGGTGCCAGCCAAACTGTGCTGGCCTAACCCTAGGTTAGGATTGCACCCTGAAGCTAAGTAGGAACAATTGTGTGGTCAGTACCTGGATGGAGACTGTTTTGTATTTTACTGCATACCTGGAGAGTGAGCGTGGGACCTTCTTCTGCTTGCCGAAAGGCCATCTACCACTGAGAGCACAATCCTAACCTGGAGTTAGGCCAGCACAGTTAGGCCAGCAAAGTTTGGCCAGCACAAGGGACACCGTAAAGTGTGTTTGGACCACTCTCGGAGTCAGGGAGGATGGCGTACATCAGTGTGTTGGCCTCTCTACTCCAAGTGGTCCAGACATACCTTATGGTGGCCCTTGTGCTGGCCAAAAATTGCTGGCCTAACTGTGTCAGCTTAACTCCAGGTTAGGATTGCGCTCTCAGCTACTGTTTCAGGATCTGGACTCCTATGTACCTTTACTTGGAGTTTGTGTGGCACTCACTTTCTCTTTCTCTTAACCTTTGATAAGAGCCAAGGCACATTTGCCTACTTGCAAGTAAATGTGCATATGGTCCTTCATTTCATCCCTAGGGCTCAGTCAGAGGCGTAACTAGACAAAAAAGCACCTCGGCAAAGGGAGAGGCCTCCTTGCACCCAGAAGGGGCAGCAGGGACCTAAGAAAACTGCCTGGAGAGCACTCCAAATTCAGTGGTTTTGCTATGCAACAGTAGGGGAATCTAGCTGGAGCTTTTTTTCTTTACTTTTTAACATTTTTAAAGTGGGTCTGCAGGAAAATTGCGCCCTCTTGGTTTAGCGCCCTGGGGCAGGTGCACCTCAGCCTCCACTCTTGTTATGTCTCTGGGCTTAATATAATTTCTTTGTCAACTATCATCTTGACAGTTTAGCAATTCACAGTTCGATAACTTCTGGATTAGATTACTATCTGTATTGCCGTTATCAAAACGGATTGAGCTGTTCTGTTCCTAGCTATTCGTAAACCAAGTAAAACCAAGGTATTGACATCCACTGAAGTCATCCTGGTATTTAATAGGACTGGTGAGGTTGACAATTTCAACAGTATGGCAGAGTGGGATCTGGGGATCCGTTAGGGATCTGTAATCACAAAAAAGTTAAGATCTAACTTTTCCTCCTGCCTTTTTTTTTTTAACGAGCCTTGTCAGTTTTTATTTCTTGACTTTATTTCTTGACTATTTCTTTCACAAGTGAAATTGATAATGCTCCTTTATAGGACAGGAGAAGAAAGGGCACCCCCAACCCTAGGGGAATTGGCTCTAAGAGGATTATGGATCGGAAAGGGAGAACGCAGAGCAAGATTGGATGAGCATCTTACAAAGACTGAAATGTGGTCAGAGTATGCTTTGAACTGATGATCCAGATAAGCCATTATAATCTCAAAGTATCGATTGTCCTTCTTCCTTTCCAACTTGACAAGTTACTTAACACGAGAACTTAAAATTCAAGAGCAGCTTTCATCTCGTGTGAAAAATCCAAGCTGCCATTTTTGTTCCTAAAGCCAAATTCTCCTAACAAGCTAACTAGCTTTTCATTGCTTTTTTTCTTCTGCTGCTGCCTGAGGCTTTCAGAGTAGAATAGCAATGCTCCGCTAGTTTATCACATCTAGCCAGACCTTTTTCTTTTCTTTTTTTAAAGATATTTCAATCAGGTATGCAGCTGGCTTGCCACTTGCTGAAGGCTGCCTGCGTGCAGGTCCCTGAATAGCATCTGCAAACGTGTCAAGAAGATGTTGCAAAAACACCCACTTGAATTTCGTCAGGTTTTGCTAACGGCGATATTGTGCTGGCAACAGTCCGTAGGTGTTTGAATGGGAAAGGCATAAGGAGCTCTTCTCGTTTGAAGACATTGTAAAGCGTATTCTTCTGTACATTCATAAAATTTCATGCAGGTGGGGCAACAGGATACCACATCACACCCCATCCGGGTTCATTGTCACCTCTGGGCCTAGCTCTTGTACAGCATAATTCTATACATGTTAACCCAGAAGTCCTACTATGTTCAATGGGGCTTTCTCACAAGTAAGCATGCATAGGATCTCTGCCTTATTCACACTACATTGCGCCCGGAGTCTAATACAGTCAATCCTCTTTATATTCGACCTCGCTATCTGCAACCTTGCTTTTCTGCGAGAGGTAGAATTGTTACTTTCCTCGTTACCTGCACCTTGTTATCCACAACGCAGAGATCGTCAAAAGGCTGCAGAGACCTTCAGAATGTGTGTAAGGGCACAATCCTTACCTGGAATTAGGCCAGCACAGTTTGGCCGGCACAAGGGACACTTGTGTACGTTTGGATCACTCTCTGAATCAGAGAGGCCAGCACATGGATGTGCGCCATCCTCTCTGACTCTGAGAGTGGTCCAAACACGCTTTACGATGTGCCAGCTAAACTTTGCTGGCCTAACTGTGCCAGCCTAACTCCAGGTTAGGATTGCGTTCTAAATTAGGTTTTTTATTTGATATTAAATCAGTTGAATTTGATCATGAGTTGTGTTTTGGTGTCTAGGCCAGAAATTAAGACCTCTCCCTCAAAGTTAGGCAAAGGGTTTTTTTGTTGCATCAAAAGGGTAGGATGTAAATTGCTTCTGCTGCAGCTGCGTTATGTCATCCCATTCTCACAAACAGACTCTCTCCCCAGGATGACCTTGTGAAGAGGATGCTGGGTTTCAGTGTGCTTTGTAGCCCAATTGACCCACATGGGGTGGTGGCAGCTAAACCTATATTTTTTTCCAGATGATGTAGGAAGAAAAATAGGGGCCATGAACCAGCCAACATGAAAGATGCAGAATTTCTATTGACTTCAACTCATTGAAATCAATGGGATTTTACAGTGCTTAACTTTGGGCAGCTTGTGCCCAGGCTCGCTATGGAGTTCTGGCAGACCTCATTAATCTAATGTGATAGGGGAAGGTGTGGATTTATGACTTGCTCCGAGTACAAAACGTGGGTCAGCCTTTAGTGTTGCTTTCAGCCAAATATAGCCTTTTCTTGCTCATCATGTGAGAGGGGAAAAAAGGAGAAATCATCAAGTAGTATTTTTAGATAATCCTACCTTCCTTGCAATGTTGCTGACGGCACAAGTGAAACCATGATAATAGAAAAGGCCAGCAATAGCTGTGAGGAGGAGGAGGATAATGTCAGCCTCCAGAAACTAGGCTGCTGTGCTGTTGGGTGAATTTTGAACCTCTGTTTGTAAAACGAAGGACAGCTAGGCTTGCATTCAGCTCTAAACAGGTTGTTATATAAGTGAGCCTGATGTCGAGATTTCACCAGGGTACATTGGCATTCCAAGGGAAGCACAGTCATCTTTGCCTCGATACAGGTTGTAATCTTATGCCATAAGGCTGTGGAGTGGCATTCCGTCAAACATTTCACGGATTAAAAGAAGGAGATGCTGGAAATTCTTCAGCTTCCATTACAAGAATCTTCCATGACAAGGACCAGAGGGTCTCCGTGTCCTTTCCCCATGACTACGCACAGCCAAAACAGCTACTCTGTATGCTTTATCTATTTACTCTGCAAGTTCTTGCCCTCTGCTGAATTAAAAACCAGCAGGGTATAGTGGTTACAGCATCAAATTAGAAGCAGAGGAAACTTGGGTTCAGTTCTCCACTCAGCTATAAAACTCACTAGGGCTGCAATCCTATCAACACTTACTTGGGAGTAAGCCCAATTGACTAGAATGAGACTTGCGTCTGAGTAGGCATGCATAGGATTGGGCACTGGGTGTCCTTAGATCAGTCACTATCTCTGTCTACCCTATTTCACAGGGCTGTCTACCCTATTTCTCTGCATGCACTCTGAAAAAAAAATTCCAAGAAACACTGTCGTAGAGTTGTTGTTGTTTTTTTGAGACATTTCTATACCGTCTTGAATTCTTGGACAAAAGTTCAAGTTAACAAGAACAACAGAGAAAAGCCAAGACTCTATGTGTGCTTTTGGTTATTAAGATGTTGGGCAAAATATGATTTGTCATACAATATTACTATACCAGTTCAAAAAATACATCAGCAGCTTCCATGCTTAAACTGGCAGCGTGCCTTACAGTGTCTTAGTTTTCTATTTTCATGTCGGAGACCCTTGATCATGTGTGTTTTGGGGAAGGCTAATAACTTTTTTTCCCCAATATCTCAAAGGGGGAGAAGCTTAACAAAGATTCAGCAGTGACTCTCCTATTGGCTGTTGCATCTTCTTTGCTAGGCTGTTCAGCAAACTCCAATGGGAGTAGCTGAGACAACAATTTTTTTTGTTTCAGACTGGATTTTGCTTTCTAACCCTTAGGCAATCCTATCTGTGCTGCTTGACTTGGAAAAGGTCCTATGGAATGTAATGGACCTTAAGAAAGTAAAATACCAGGAAGTAAGAGTTGCCTCTCCAAGGGCTAGAAAACGAACATTGTCCTGTGGTGGGGGAGAGAGATCTGTTGGCTGAAAATCAGTGGTGTCATCTAAATGATTTAACAACAGGTACTCACTTTTGATTGGCACATGTTGGGACCCGCCCACTGGAAGTGACATCATAAGCCGGAAGTGATGTCGTGGCAGGAAGGGACATGAAAAAAGCCCTTTTTGAGGCCTCAGACAATTTTAAACTGACCCAACAGTTGCAACAGTATTCCACAGCACCCCCAGAACACGTTAAGGTGGCCTGGCATCATGTTAAAGTGACCCAACAGTTCCAAAACCCCAGAGCAGCTCATTTTTCAAAGGCAAGGCAAGGCTCCACCCGCTGCCTTCCTGGCTCTGAGAACGTGCAGGCAACTCAAATGTGCAGGAAATTCAAACGTTGCAGGAGGCGGAGTCGATGAGTGGGTGGGTGAATGGGCGGGGCCAGCTGTAATCCTAGAAACCGGTACTCGCGTACCCCTGCATACCCCCTGCATGACATCACTGCTGAAAATGGGAATGACTTTCTCTTGCCAGCACTCAGAAATTAAAAATAAAATAATACCCCCACCCCACCCAATCCTTAAAAACGATCCTAGTTGATTTTTGGTGGTGAGAGTATGGCTATGGGGTGTAGCTAATGAAAGTGTAGCCCAATGCAGGGGGCAAAGTGTTGCCCCGGAAGTGACATCACAACAGGAAGTGATGTCACAGTTGTATTTTCATTTTCTCTGGTTTTGTGGCAATAACTTTGATAGAGTAAATGTATTACACTCTGGTTTGTTTTATTGCATTCTGCATTAAATTCTGCATCGAATGGTATATAATATGATGGCATTATTCATACATATAAAGGTTTCCACAATTTTGGCCGCTAATGTCAAGCTCAGCTTGTTCTCCTGCTAAAGCTTGTTGCCCAGTGCAATTGCACCCCCTTCTTTAACTATGCCTCTGTGTGGAGGTCTGTGTGGCTTAGGTAGAAGAACATAAGAAGATCAGATCAGGCCAAGGGTCCAATCTGGACTAGCTTTCTGTATCTCACAGTGGCACACCAGACGCCTTAGAGAGCACTCAGGGCAATAAGATATCTGTATCCTGATGAAAGTGCACCTAACATTCAGACGTAGGCTATCTCTAAAACTCAGAGGTTGTATAGAGTCATCATTGCTTGTGACCTGTGATGGACTTTTCCTCCATAAATCCATCCAATCGCCTTTTAAAGACATCTATTCTAGGCCATGTGGCATCACCACATCCTGTGGCAAGAGTTCCACAGATCAATTACTGGCTGGATAAAGAACTATTTTCCTTAGTTTGTTCTAACTCTCCAATTTTAGTGGATGTCCCCTGGTTCTGGTGTTGTATTGTGCGAGAGGGAAAAGACCGTCCCTCTATCGCCTCCATCCATCCCGTGCATAATTTTATATGTCTCAAAATGTAGCTTGCCGTGTACCGAAGCGAGGGAGAACTCACACAGACCAATATGATCAATAATAAAGTTCTATTTTATTGCTGCACACAAGCCCATATTTATACCTCAGGTTTACAGAGCAGTATGTTATTGATTAACCCATCAGAAGGTTGCTTTGATTAACTCAGCGAGTTTCGGCAAACAAGACTAACAATGACTGACAAGATTAACAAGGGAAAACAAGCTTAAAAGGTCTCGCGGCTTTTGCAATCTTTCTTCCTTCTTAGCGCAGGATGCTCCGCTTCCGATCTCCTTGTTCCGTGCGTTTGTCGTGTTGCGCAAGGGTTGGTTGATTGCAGCAGCCTCTTACTTCGTTCTTGCCCATGTTCCCCCAATCCCATAGTCCTTAGCAAAAACCAACCTTTCAACATCTCCCCCTTTTCTTTTAAACATCTGCTCGGAAGTCTTAAAAGCAACATTTTGGATACATTGAAAACAGCAAGGTCCAAACAAACACATTAAAATACATATGACAATTATCATTAGCACTGGTTGAAACATATGCAGCAGCCAGGCTGGCAATCCTAGTGAGTTGAACCAGTCTGCAACGGGGTCGGTTTGGATCCGGATTTTTTGCAAGTTTTGTGTTAGCTTTTTGAGTTTATTGACAACGGAATCTGAGTGATCGGAAAGATTAAAGCAACACAGACCTTCCAGTTCGTCACATCCGTGATTATGGATTGCAAGTAAACAATCTGTTCTGGAGAACTGCTCGGCGCACCCCCCTGACATCCATGGCTATATCTGCGAGAACGCTAGCAGTTATATTTATTTGATTTCTAGCCCAGCACGCCAGCCGGCGTATCTGGTCTGCATTAATTCCTGCTTGAACTCCAGGAGCGAGCCAAGATGCAAAAACAATGGCAGTAGTGCTGCTAAGTTCTACCTTATCATTGCAATCAGCAGGCAGGGCAATATCGCGCTTGGCTCTCCTCTTGGTGAGATTCTGCACGACAGTCATATTTACAGTAACTTTAGTGTTGACACGGCCCGCCCCATGCACTTCCGCAAAAAATTAGCTATGGTGAAAATAAGTTTGTCTTGCAGCATTGGTCTTACATTCACCCAGTTTAAGACATACCACCCCAAGAATGCCTAACTCCCCCTTTTCTTTTTAAAAAGAGGGAAATATATCTTTTTATATCCTGATGTGTACGTTTAGTAATTGCTT
Organism: Lerista edwardsae; assembly: GCA_029204185.1. Classification (NCBI taxonomy): domain Eukaryota; kingdom Metazoa; phylum Chordata; class Lepidosauria; order Squamata; family Scincidae; genus Lerista; species Lerista edwardsae. The sequence continues at coordinate 7,957,213 of JAJKFI010000017.1, read as the reverse complement.
GCTACTAATTTCTAAAAACTTAAAGCCTTGGTAGGTTTGGAGAGCATAAGGATGCTTACATAAAAATTAGAAATGCAACTTTGAATTAATGATTTCTAGTTTAGCTGAGCCCGCGGGTAAACTTGCAAGCAATTTTGCTAGGCATTTCAGTTTTTTCAAAAAGCTTTATTTGGCTCCTTTAAAGTGTGATTTGCTGCTGGTAGGACTCAGCTTTGTTTAGGATTGAAGCGGCATTGCTGTAAACATGAACTTTTGTGATTTAGAGAGATTTGGTTTGAAATATTGGTAATGTTTACACCACCTTTTTATACAAGCCTTGTTATAAATGGAACTTTCATTATTTTAGGAAACAGATTTTTAAAGGCTTAGGCTTTATAGTTCACACAGCACAGCGTTGAAGGAAAGAATGCATGTTTTTTGCTGAGATTAAGGGACAGGAATTCCCTGAGAAGATAAAAGTCTTGAGGATAGGTGTAAGACGCTGGGTGAGTCACCCTGCTACTTTGCTTTGGAGGAAAGAGGAGGGGGTTTGGAAACCCCAACTCAGTGTCAACTGTCTCCCCCCCCCTTTGGGCTAAGAGGGAGGGGGAGCATGTGATTCTAAGAATGGCTGAAATATTTACTATGCCAGTCTGTAGCTATACCCGTTTTTAGAACTGTCTTTAATACCTCTAAATGAATATCTAAGAATAACAGACACTATCATGTTACACCAATCTCCATTCAATGTTCTGTGTGAAATTCCCACAGAATCCCCAATAGCCCTGCCTATTAAACCACATTCCAAAGGACTCCTAAATAAGTTTAGCTATAAAACACTAACAAATAGACAATCATACATTCAATTTAAAATACTTTCTAAAGATTACATGGTTTTCCTTGGCGAGGTTTAGTGGCATTCTGATGCACACTAGTGTTTAAACTTAACTCAAATTTTTTCCAAACAGAGAACAAATAGTGCACAAAACCAAAAAAAAATATATCATGGTACCAGGAATGAGCTCAAAAATGAAAAGAAGTGTTGCAACAATATTACAGGAAAGAGATAGTAAGCAGAGAAGCAGAAAAGAAGTTTGGACACAGAGGTGTGCCCACACACACATACCTGGATTTCTTTTAGGTGTGCTTACATACCCACACATACACTCTTATACATACACACACTTCTAGTCCAGGACAACACACGCACACACACACACACCTGAACTTTTACTTAAACACCTATACCTGGATTTTATTCAAACACCTTTTTACACACAGACAAGACATACACATGTAGGACGGACAAGACATACAGCGCGCATTTTGACTTTACATGACAAACACGTAACATTTAACACTGAACAGCCTTTGCAGAGAATTCATTACTTGCTTTCCGTGGTGTCAGAAAAAGGAATTGCCTTTTTAAACGGTCCGTCTCTCTTTCTTTGCGTTTGATTTGCGTCTTCCCTGTGTGTGTGTGTGTTTGATCTGCATTTGGGAGACTAGCAGCGGGGAGGGCGGTGATGTGCCTTTCGCCGCTGTCGGCATTTGTATTTTTGGGCTGCGTTTGTGGAGCGCTCGCTGTCTTTCGGCTGTGAGCCGCGTTAGATCGCTCGCGGGGCTGCTTTGCCTTCTTACTATCTTGCTTGCCGTTGCAGATGCTTTTCTCGCTGAGCACGCGATTCTGGAGCCGCCATCTATCGCTCAGCCATCTTCCCCCGGTTCCGGCTTGACTGGCGGGGGGCGGGCGGGCGGCGGGCAGACGCGGTGCGCGGTGGCTTGGCCGGTGACTGGCCAGGTTGGCGGGCGGCCGGAGCGCCCGGGCGATCCCCCGACCTTGCCTGGCCCTGCGCGGTGCTGGGGGCTGGCTTGGAGCTGCTGGGCGCCCGCTCCTTGCCTTGAGCGCGCCCGCCTGCCCGCCCCGACTCCGGGCTCTGCTTCGGGTTTTCCTGTGCGCCGCCGCTTGTAGGACTTCATAGGCTTTCTTCTTATTTTTTTTCCATTGTGACAAATCCGGGTAAGTTTTGCCTGGGATATTCTTGTTCATGGGCAAAGGAGCATCAGCGGGGTCAGGTGGGGCCGGGGGATTAGCGAAGGGGGCTTCCTCAGGGACTGGGCTTGTATACGGAGGGAAGCTGTCAGTGGGACCCCCCAAGGCCGTCTTTTTAGCTTCGGAAAGGGGATACATTTCAACCTCCTTAGATGGTGCCCCTGATGCTGTCAATCCTGTATCTTTACCCTCCTCCTTTTCAGCAATTCCCAACGCCTGCCTTATTGCCCGTTTGGCTTCCACTTCTCCATGTAACTTAGGCATAATTTTAGTCATTGTCCTGTAAATGGGGGCTAATCGCTGTGCCTCAGCATTCTTGTTCTGTACTGAGTCCCACAAATCCGCCCCAATGTTCTTCCAGGTTTGTTCCCAAAATATGTCCTTTAATTTCTTGAAATGACCCCGTCTTCGAGCCCATTGACATATGGCGCTCGCATCTTTTTCCTTTAATTTGCAATCATACTTCGGGGCCAATTCACACAACAACCGGAGCCCTTCCCTCTCCGAAGCCGATACGGCGATTCCCATCCCGCTTCCCTGATCCGACCGTCACCCTTTGGACTTTGTCGATCAGTCTCCCTTTTTTTTTTTTTTTTCCTGACTCACCAGCCAGCCGTGGCCACTTCTCTCTTTCCGCCTCTCTGGGGCGCCCGGGGGATCCTTTGGCTCGTTTCCTTTTGGCTGTCCGCAGCGATCCTACCCCGTCCGGGATGCTAACCTCGCACCTGTCCGCTGATTATTTCTAATCGCGTCGGGGTCACCATTTGCCGTGTACCGAAGCGAGGGAGAACTCACACAGACCAATATGATCAATAATAAAGTTCTATTTTATTGCTGCACACAAGCCCATATTTATACCTCAGGTTTACAGAGCAGTATGTTATTGATTAACCCATCAGAAGGTTGCTTTGATTAACTCAGCGAGTTTCGGCAAACAAGACTAACAATGACTGACAAGATTAACAAGGGAAAACAAGCTTAAACGGTCTCGCGGCTTTTGCAATCTTTCTTCCTTCTTAGCGCAGGATGCTCCGCTTCCGATCTCCTTGTTCCGTGCGTTTGTCGTGTTGCGCAAGGGTTGGTTGATTGCAGCAGCCTCTTACTTCGTTCTTGCCCATGTTCCCCCAATCCCATAGTCCTTAGCAAAAACCAACCTTTCAACAGTAGCTGCCTGTGGGGCATTGTGAAGAGCTCCTGCACCTGAAAATTTACTACTATCCCACTGATTGCTCAATTTCATTGGCTACCACTATCAAGAATAAGGAAACACAGCTCCTAGAAGTGGCACTTGTGTAGCACATTGCTTCGTAGTCATTCTCTCTGTAATCCTGGTATTAGCCCTGTGGGCTTGGAGAGTTGTTCTCTCCATATTGTAAGAGGGAGATGGAGAGATAGTCGTCTGCTGAGATTTGAATTGCTCCACCAGGCTTACAGGGTGGATGGATGATAGAAGTTGGAAAGCTTTTATCTGCAGCTTCAGGACATTCACTCCACAGTGTGGCCATAATTATTCACGATGTCCTGCACCTATTGGACCTGGATGATTTTCCCAGTGAATACAGATGGGTTAGAGTGACATCTTGTGGCAACACTCCCCGGGAAATATATTCTTGAATGTATGTATTGATCCTGTTTATCCAAGGCCTTTAAAGTGTTTCCCTGCCAGGCTGCCTGTGGCTGGAATTGTCAATTGAAAAAATGCTGCTGTTTGGTTCATTTCTGTTCAGGCCTTTGGCTTTGTTGTCACAAGTGACTGATGTAGGTATGGGGGGTGTTTCTGCTAGAAAGATAATTTTCTGGTCTTGTTGCTTTTTCTGAGACAGTGGGCGGATGTTTTAAATCAATTATTTCTTCCCAAATGTGCCCCTTCCTCAGAAATGTCTGGCTTAGGAGATAAGGAATGCAAATGAAGAGTTGAGCTGCTTGCATTTATCAGTGGCTTTTCTGACCTGAAAGAGCCGGTAGAATTCTGAATTTTAACATACACTCAAAGACTCTCATCTGGAGCCCTTTGTGAACAGCCGTGCATGTAAGGAGCTTCTGCATGCGTACTCTTCCAATTTCGCGTTGTTTAGTTCTGTATGTGTGTAGTTCTTGAAAGATAGAACATTTCTGTATAAATTGTAAAAACTTTCGGGTTTCTGAATAAAGTCTGCCCATGTAAACTGCCTTGAGTTATAGTCATTATTGAAATCTGGTGACCTAAGAAAGGTGGTATATAAATCCAAGTATTATTATTATTATTATAATAATATTATTATTATTATCCAGTCATAATCGTCCTACACTTTATGACATAGTTACGTACATTGGTTACTTGTTATGTCCCTAAATGCAGTTGTCCATCGTAGGGTGGGCTTGGTGAGTTGTTCTCTCCATGTTGCAAATGGTAAGTTGAGACTGAGAGTACAATCCTATACCCCGTTGTGCCGGCACTACGCTCCTGTGCTGGCCAAACACTGGTACGGCACAGGACTGGGGCAAGCAGCAGCGCCAATGCTCAGGTGCCACTGCAACCACCAGCAGCGCCAGCCTTGTGCCAGTCGAGCATCGTTGGCGCGTGGTCAGCGCTGGGACTCGCCGAGGGCATTCCAGAGGCGTGCTGGGGGCGTAACTGGACAGCGCAGTGAGTGGAGATGGGGGTTGTGACTCAGACAGTCGTAGTGCCAGATCCTAAACCCTGTCCCCAGCCTTGGTGGCCCTGATTCGAGCCACTCCTGAGCATGTTCCTCTGCGCCTGCAAAACAGCAGGTGCAGATCCGAGCAGCCCCATTGGGATGACTGGGGTTTACGCGGGTGTAAGGGGAAAACCTCCCCTTGGCCTGCACTTCGCTGCCGCTGCCTCCAAATGGGCTTTAGGATACAGCCCTGTTATGTCGGCCTTACAATGTTGGCCTTACTTAGGATTGGGCTGTGAGAGAGAGAGTTGTCTGCTGAATTTTGAAAAATCTAGCATTCTTTTGTGGATTCAGGAGCCAACCCCCACATCAGAGTGTCCTTTAAAAGGGGATCGGACAGATTTCTGGAAGAAAAGTCCATCGTGGGCTATAGGCCATGATGGGTGGTGCAACCGCCTTACATTAATAGTAGGCTACTTCAGAATGCCAGGTGCAAGGGAGTGGCAACAGGATGCAAGCATCTTGTTGTCTCATGTGCTCCCTGAGGCATCTGATGGGCCACTGTGAGATGCAGGAAGCTGGACTAGATGGGTCTTTGGTCTGATCCTGCAGGGCTCTTCTTATGTCTTAGCAGCAATGGCTAATCAAGTGCCTGGGGGCCAATCAAGGGGAGAGAAGAATTTCTGCTCAGGGAAAATGTTGGAGACTGGAGGAGGCACCTGGGGGGGGGGGCGCGAGGGAAGCACTCAGCCGCTGTGTCTGTTCACCTTCCACTCTGTTCATTGCTGTGAGTCATTATTGTCTTTGGTCAGGGCTGGCCAAAACATGGTGATGATGGTTATCACAACCTCCTTACTTTAGCATTAGGCTACCTCGGAATGCCAGATGCAGGGGAGTGGCAACGAGATGCACATATCTAGTTGTCTTGTGTATTCCCTGAGGCATCTGGTGGGCCGCTGCAAGATGCAGGAAGCTGGACTAGATGGGCCTTTGGCCTGATCCAGTGGGGCTCTTCTTATGTTCTTATGGTGCAAGGATGCAGCTTGTGGCAGACTCAAAGGGGAGTGGCAGATTCAAGGGGCTTCCCCCCCCCCCAGTTTGCTGCTACCTCCCACAAGCCTGCCGCGGACAGGGCTCTCACTTCCTAAAAGCGAGCAGGAAGTGGATCCTTCACTTCCTTACACCCATTGCTAAATTTCTCATGCACTCCCTTTTAAACTTCAAGGGACTGTGAAGGAAGAAGTGGAGTGAAGGTATAGGAATGGTCCAGTTCAGTGGTGTCATCTAAATGATTTAAGAACAGGTACTCACTTTTGATTGGCACGTGTCAGGACCCGCCCACCGGAAGTGACGTCATAAGCCAGAAGTGATGTTGTGGCAGGAAGTGACATGAAAAAAGCCCTTTTTGAGGCCTCAGATGATTTTAAACTGACCCAACAGTTGCAACAGTATTCCACAGCACTCCCAGAACATGTTAAGGAGGCCTGGCATCATGTTAAAACCCCAGAGCAACTCATTTTTCAGTAGCAAGGAAAGGCTCCGCTCGCTGCCTGCCTGGCTCTGAGAACATGCAGGCAACTCAAACATGCAGGAAATTCAAACATTGCAGAGGGCGGAGTTGACGAGTGGGCGGGTGAATGGGCGGGGCCAGCTGTAATCCTAGAAACCGGTACTCGCGTACCCCCGCGTACCCCCTGCATGACATCACTGGTCCAGTTGCTTACCTCACTTTGGAGCAGGAAATTGGAATGTCAGTTAGCTTCAAACCAGCCTCTTGGGGTGTGTGTGTCTTTATTCCCAAAAAGGCTCCCAGCTGGAGAGGGAATCTGAAGCCAGAATAGACAGAAGCCAGAGCCAGAATGAATAAGATGTGAATTGGGCTTTGCCAAGATGCCAGCCAAGCCAAGAAGAAAGCCATGATGCCATCCAGCTAGTAAACTCCTAGAAAGATCTTTCCTTCTCGTACCAGAAGAGCCCTGCAATTGTAAGTGGATGCTCTGAGTCAGGGAAATCTAGTTTGATTCTCTTTTTACTTTATTTTGGAGCTTTGCCTCTCGGCTACAAGTACCAAGTGTGATCATTTGTGCCTTGCATTCCTTTTAGGGCACAATCCTAACTTGCGCTGGAACAGCAAGGCCAGCGGGCCTCCACTGTATCCAGCGCAGCCTTGGAGCGCTCAGCACTGCTGTATAGCAGGCACAGAGCCGAGGAAATCGTGCGGCCCGAATCGGGGCCATGCAGCCTGGGGAGGGAGGCTTGGTTGTGGCCTAATGGCTGGATTCCAACCCTGCCCACCTCCACTGGCCAGTATGCCGCCTGGCCTGCCCAGTTCTCAGGTAAATATTAAGTAAATAAAACAGAATTTGCCATCCTGTCTGTGCAGAGGGAGCTATAATAACTTGCAGCTCCCGCTGGATCAGGTCCAAGGCCCATCTAGTCCAGCTTCCTGTGTCTCACAGTGGCCCACCCGATGCCTCAGGGAGCACAGAAGGCAACAAGATGCCTGCATCCTGTTGCCACTCCCTTGCATCTGGCATTCTGAGGTAAATTTCTGAGGTAAAACTCTGAGGGAAATATGAGGTAAATAAAACAGAATTTGCCATCCTGCCTGTGGGGAGGGAGCTATAATCACTTGCAACCCAGTCTGAACATAAGAAGAGTCCTGCTGGATCAGGCCAAGAGCCCATCTAGTCCAGCTTCCTGTATCTCACAGTGGCCCACCAGATGCCTCAGGGAGCACACAAGACAACAATGTACTTCCATCTCATTGCTACTCCCCTGCATCCGGCACTCTGAGATAGCCTACCTCTAAAACCAGGAGATTGCACCACCCATCATGGCCTGTAGCCTGCGATGGACCTTTTTCCATCTGGAATTAGAGATTGCTGTGATGTCAGAAAAGCATTCAGGCTTTTGTGCATCTTGGCAATGGCTACTGCGGGAGTGGTTTTTTTTTTTAAATGTTTTTGGCTTCAAGCTCCAAATGAATGTGTGCTTATTGAGATATTCTTTTTATGCACCCCTTTGAAAAGAATAATGCCTTATATATTCATTACAGTTACAAAAAAAACCCAGAAAGTCCTGGGCAGCCTGGTAATATTTTAATATCCCCTCTGACTAGTGGAGATAATCTAGAAGAACAAGTAATTGCAGAAATGTAGGTGCCCTACTTAACGTAAAAAAGCTCTTCTATTCCCCTAATTAGCTACATGCCTTTTAGTTTTTGTGAGACAGAGCAACAAACAGAGTTGCATTAGCGCAATGCAAAATCCTATCTAGACACGCTACTAGATCTGCCCTCCTGTTTGGTAATTTATTTCTAAAGCACAATCTTTTTTTCTTGGCAATTATGAGGGAGAAGTTATTAATTGGAGCTGCTTTCATCTTGCATAAATGCTTATCAGCTCTGCAATTAGAAGCCTCGGCATTAGATCATTTCTTGTACTCGGTTCTGTGAAGATGCAATCGGGTCCGACTTGCCAACTGGAAACAGATGCCTTTGAATTAGGGTTGCCAGGTGACTTTCAAACTCCAGTCGGACCTGCTGCTGTGCCTGTAATAGCAGAAACCTGATAGCCGCAGAAATCCACAGGCAAAGCCTTTCACACTATGGAGAAAGCATTATCAACAGCAGGTTGCACTGCTGTTAAAGGCATAGGATCAGGGGCAGATAATGATGAGCTTAGATGGAATGATAATAGAACAACTTCTGGTCCACGTGACAGTCTGATGTCATGACCTGTCATTAATTATATTAAATATTGATTTATTGTTGATATTTTAGGGTTGTTGTTCAGTCGCCAAGTTGTGTCCGACTCTTTGCGACCCCATGGACCACAGCACACCAGGCCTCCCTGTCCTCCACTAGCTTCCGGAGTTCGCCCAATTTCATGTTTATCACTTCGGTGACACTCTCTAACCATCTCATCCTCTGCTGCCCCCTTCTCCTTTTGCCTTCCATCTTTCCCAGCATGAGGGTCTTTTTGAAAGAGTCCTCTCTTCTCATGAGGTGGCCAAAGTATTGGAGCTTCAGCTTCAGGATTTGTCCTTCCAGGGAGCAATCAGGCTTGACTTCCTGGAGGATTGACCGATTGGACCTCCTTGCAGTCCAGGGGACTCTCAAGAGTCTTCTCCAGCACCATAATTCGAAAGCATCTATTCTTCGGTGCTCTGCCTTTCTTACGGTCCAGCTCTCACAGCCATACATTGCTACTGGGAAAACCATAGCTTTGACTATGCGAACCTTGGTTGGCCGGGTGATGTCTCGGCTTTTGATTAAGTTGTCTAGGTTCGCCATACCTTTCGTAACACCAAGAAGTAAACGTCTTTTAATTTCATGGCTGCAGTCACCATCTGCGGTGATCTTGGAGCCCAGGAAAATAAAGTCTGTCACTGCTTCCTTTTCTTCCCCTTCTATTTGCCAGGAAGTGATGGGAGTGGTTGCCATGATCTTAGTTTTTTTTAATGTTGAGCATTAATGTTTTAATGTTGAGCATTTAATTTTAGGGTGCAATCCAACAATGTCCTAGAGCCGTTGCAAGCTGCTTGTGTTGGCTCTGCGGTGTTACGAAAGTGCCAGCGTGAGGTGCACAGGGCCAATGTGAGCAGTCGCGCCAGCCTTGCAGCCCCAGAGGATGCCGCAGGTAGGCCAGTCCTGCCCCAGCCGAGTTGGGCTGGCGCAGGGGCTAATCTGGCTGGGGGGGAAGGCGGGAGGAAAGTTGGCATGGGGTGGGGGGAGGGCATTCTGGGGGTAGGAGGGAGTGGGACCTGGATGCGGCCCCGATTCGGGCTGCTTGGCTTTGCAGCATTAGACCTGGCACTCAGAGCCTCCAATACATGGGAGTGTTGCACCCCTGCAAGGCTGCAGGAGTGTGAGATTTCTCCGTGCATTGGAGGCTCCAGGCACAGCTTCCAATGTTGCGAGTCTGCTTGGCTTCACAGCGCTAGAAGCAGCTCCTGTCCCTCTGACACACAGAGGAATCTCGTGCTCCTGCAACCTTGCAGGGGCATGACATTCCTCTGTGTATTTGGAGGCACCCAGCGGAAGTGATTGTGGTGATGCAATAACATCACCGCAATTGCTTCAGGGCTTGGGGGAGGGCAGCCGACTTGGGGTCATGAACAGGCCGGCTCGGTTCCTGCCCTGGCCTTTTCCCATCCCTCTCTCTGGGTTTCTAATAGTGAGAAAGAGTTCCCCTGGAGTCTGTTTTGTCTTGCTTGCGGCCGGCCGAAAGCGAGATAGTAGAGGGCTAGCCGGGAAACCGAAACCTATTAAGGCCATCTTTCACCATACCAGGAGCTGTTTTGCTTCTAGCTGAGAATGGGGGGGGGGCTGAAAAGCATGGGGGGGGGGAGAGTAAAAGGCTCACATTCTTCCTGCAGCTTGGGAAGAAGGAGGAGGGGACCATTTTGCCCTCTTCACACCTGGTTCTGTCCTTTGCTGGGTGAGCGATAGGTAATGTAATTAGCCTAGGAGCTAGATGCTTTTCTTATTTTGCATTAAGCATCATGTAGCTATACCATGCTTTGGTCTGCTTTGAAAGGCCTTCTTAAGCCTCTATGCTGTAACTTGTAGTTTCAATAAATCATTACATTTTACTCCATGGTGTACCTCGTGTGCTGGGAGCGGGGGTTAGCTGAATCCAGTCTTGACGCTGTTATATACTCCTGGTTGGGCTAAGGGAAATGCCTCCTGGGCTACTGAAGTTTGCTGGTGGCCAGGAGGGGACAACGATTCCCACAATTCCTGGGGGCAGTCTGGAGGGTCCAGGTATCATGATCGCAGGCAAGCCCCCGAGACCGCCTCTGCACACCCCTGCTTCCAGTCCTTTTGCACTGATGCAAAAGGGTGCCTGCTGCCTAACCCTAATCCTAGCCTGACCCTTGCCGAGACTTGACACTTCAGAAACTTACCACTTAGTAAATGGTCTTTTACAGACAAGCAAGGAGGTAAGTCAATATAATAATCTTGTACGTACTTCAAGTTGATGTGAATCGGCAGGAAACAGATGCCATCTTGTGTGCGTGTGTTTTGTCTTCTTCTTCCTGACAGGATTCCATTTGACAGGTAGGAAAAGCTCATCTTTAGAGGCCTGAAAGTGTCTCTCTCTTAACTAAAGTGACTGGTGTTTGCCGGACCATTGGGCTGGATGTAATGTAATCAGGATAGCAATGTAGTTGCTCCGAAGAATAAAGATCTTTCGGCGGACAGAAGACATTTTTACCTGAACATTCCTTTTGAAATGGAAAGCGCAGTGGTTTGTTTGCTTTGGTGGCGAATGCTCTTTGGTTAGGAACCTCTCAGTTGCTTGTGTACAGGAGTACTTCTATTTCACACTTTTTAGTGAAGTGCCATAATAGTGAAGTAGTGCAATGAGCTGGAGATCACCACTAGGCATTCAAGAGGAAGTGTTTGCATGTTTGCCCTTGTCCCAAAGCCATCATGAATTGAAAGCATGAGGCAGTAGATTTAGGGCAGGAGGTCTAGTCGAGCGGGCAAAAGCCGCCGTTTGTCCGAAGATAAGATCCGAAGGTCGCCAGCTTGAGAACACCGGAAGTTTCCGTGAGCGGCAGACCTTGAAGAATGCGGCTGATAAGATCTGAGCTGAGCTGTCTCCGGCTGCCTGTGAGAGAGGAGTTGTGCTGGGCCACCTGTTTCTTTGGTGAGAGCAGAGAAGCCATCTATCAGCCGGTGGGAAGGCGATTGTGTGGCCAGAAAGAAAGACTGGACTATGGAAGTTTCATTGAATGTAGTAGTTCTTGAAAGATAGAATCTGTTTGTGATTTGTAAAACCCTCAGGATTAGAAAAGCCTGCCTATGTAAACAGCCTTGAATTAAAGTCGAAAGAGCAATCTAATGACCAAGGAAGGTGGTATATAAGTACCAGTATTATTATTATTAATTAGATTTAGGGTTACCAGTTATAAATTGGGACAGTGTGCCTATATCTATTGCGGAGAAGAACGTACTTGGGCAAGTGCAACTCATCAACTCTATGAAAGGGTTTAAAAAGCGGCATCCACGGCTTCTGCTTCTCCTTCCACTCTGTAGATTGAAAACAGAGGAAGAGGAAATGTGGAGGGAAGAAGAGTGCTGAGCTAGAGCTGTGGTGGGCCAGGGGCTGTTCCGTCATCATCTGCTAGCTTGAGTCAGTGGTGGGAGGAGAAGGTTGTTTGCTGGTGCCCTGATCCACTTGGCTGAAAAGGGTTTCGGGGTGGCCGCCTGGTGCGGGTGGGTGAGTAGGCAAAAGGCAGGTGGAAGTGACGGTTTGTGGGTCAATGTGGGGCTCCCTTTGCCCGTTCACTGCCTTTCCCAGCCGCCAGTAGAAACCCTCCCCTTGAGGGGAGGCTGGCTCTGGCTGAAATTGTCTTAGCTGTGTGGATTAGGCCAGGGCTGCATGTCACCTTGATAAACCCGTGTTCGTTGGGGCACAGTAGAGGAGGGAGGGTCGTAGCTCAGTGGCAAAGTGCATGCTTTGCATGCAGAAGGTTGCCGGTTCAATCGCCAGCATCCTTGTTAATATGCGGGGAGGGGAAATTCTGCCTGAGACCTCCAAGAGTCAAGGCCAGTCAGAGCAGACGCTGCTGGGCTAGAAGGACCAACAGCTTCATGTGTTTGTGCTGCTGATGCAGGGACAGGAGCAGTAGTGTAGCTAGAAGGGGTCACGGCATTAGATTTTGCAGTGGCCCATCCAGTGGTGTCATCTAAATGATTTAACAGCAGGTACTCATGTTTGATTGGCACATGTCGGGACCCACCCACCGGAAGTGACGTCATAAGCCGGAAGTGAGGTCGTGGCAAGAAGTGACATGAAAAAAGCCCTTTTTGAGGCCTCAGACAATTTTAAACTGACCCAACAGTTGCAACAGTATTCCACAGCACCCCCATAACACATTAAGGAGGCCTGGCATCATGTTAAAGTGACCCAACAGTTCCAAAACCCCAGAGCAGCTCATTTTTCAGTAGCAAGGCAAGGCAAGGCTCCACTCGCTGCCTGCCTGCCTGGCTCTGAGAACGTGCAGGCAACTCAAACGTGCAGGAAATTCAAATGTTGCAGGGGGCGGAGTCAACGAGTGGGTGGGCGAATGGGCGGGGCCAACTGTAATCCTAGAAACCGGTACTCGCGTACCCCCGCGTACCCCCTGCATGACATCACTGGGCCCTTCCCCTTTCCCAGCAGCTAGAGCAAAATGGAGGTTACATTGGCTCTGAAGGGGAGAGGCTGCTTGCAAAACTAAGTGCTGTGATCCCCCTATAGCTATGGTACTTGGCAAGAGGCCCAGCAGAACTGCTGCATCGGAAGCGCATGTTTAATCCTTCCCCATCTACTATGTATTCCCTGCCATCCTTTTCCCAGGTCACGTCCTCCTGATTTTATTTCTAATATCTGGACCAAGTTGGGAAAAGAGAGTGGAGGGCGAGAAAAGGGTTCCACCATCTTCCCCCCTGCTGATTTCCTCTACTGGGGTGGGGGAGGCAGGGTAAGTATTGCAGGCACCACATCGTGCTGTGTGCGCAGTGATGGCAACACAGAATGGCCCCAAAGGTGAGTAGGTGGCGCTGGCAATATTTAACTGCACTGCCCCTTCTAGCTATGCTACTGATAGGAACTCCAGATTTGCCCATATCATAAACTTCCAATTGCAATCAGAACATAATGCGTAATGTAGACAGTTTTTTAAGAACCTGTCAAGCTGTCATATTTAAAGGACAAATGTCCTTTATTTGTCCTAACATTTGGCTTTACTTGAAGCCAAATGTCCATTACCTGATATTTCAGAGGTCTTTTGGAAACCTGTCTTCAAAATGGGATCTCCCACTGTTTCTTACTATCACTGCTCTCAAGAAAAAACAAGTTTAATTGTTTATAAAAATTTTTAACAGCATGACCATCTGGGGATCATACAATTTTGGGGTGGAGAATTTTTTTTTCTTCACAATAAATTAGATAACCAACAACGTGCATGTTTTATGTCACCAGGTGGCACCATTTAACAGGAGTTAACATTTCTTCTTGGCAAAGAGAGTAAAATCCTTCCTTGGGTCATTTGTATGAATGAGTGAGAAAATAATTCTCATTTTGTCTTGCTGCTCATTTACATTTAAAACATTTTAAATCAGATAACTAATTATTTCTCGGCCGCTCTACAATAAGACTGCAAGAATGATTACTGAGTTGTATTAGGACATTTTTCCTTCTGTGTTTTCAGCTCCATTTCCATCTGTCTTGAGCTATATATAGGGACTTTAAGATTATATTTTTGTATACACATTGCCTATAATAGGCCAATTTCAATTCTTAAGAAATGTGTATGGATATGTATGATACACCTTTCCAGATGGAATGGCCCTTTCAAGAAAAACATGTAGGAATGGATCACACCAGCAAGTGAGAGCAATAGCCCCAACCTTATGGAATGCAAGATAGAATTTAATGCACATTCTCCAGAGCTGGTGAACACAATCTGTGACTCCAAATTTACCAGCCATAAATGGTGGCTAGGTATGTAATCGAGGGGAAGTGGGAGGAGATGGAGCTCCAGGAACAGTGATTTTATCAGCCGGGGGTGCTGCCGCCTTTGAAACTGCCTTTGCAACTTGTTTCAAACAACCTTAGCTGAAGAGAAGCGTTGGGCTCAGCCAAAGGCAAACTGAGAAATTTGCCTAGGGGCATATGTTGCTGTCTGGGTTGCCGTCTTTCCCAAGGGCAACTCCCTGATACGATTGCGACCCGGTTTCATGATGAAAATCAGAAGTGGGTTGCAGTTCCATAAGGGAGCCATTTGGTGGCCCAGAGAGGCCCACAGCTCCCACTCAATCCCTTGTTAAGTCGAAACCCCTTTTTTTCTTGGCGGCTGCACAGTCCGGATGTGCCATTGCTGCCTTGTTGTTACCCTCTGCTATAACCTGCAAAAACCTTTATGTAAACATTGGGCACCTCTGGTCTAGTACAATGGTTTCCAAACTGTGGGTCTGTGGCCCACCAGTGGGTCATGACCCAATCAGTCTCACAGATAGGGCAGGCTAGGCTATATGCATCACGGGTTAAACAATCTAGTACTTCAATGGGGAGCAGTGCTGCCCAATCACCATTATAACCACAGAGGCTTGAGTGGCTGGTAAAGTAAAACTTTTTTTTCAGGTGGGTCCCAGTGCTCAAAAGTTTGGGAACTACTGGTCTAATAAGTACCTGAGAGTGATGTTAGCACAGCCAGCAAAAGCTTTCTCTGTTTTGTGACTTCGAGCATGGGCATTGCTCTCTACTAACGACTCCAGGTAGAGAGATGATTGCTGGTAAGCAACAAAACTCCTACTTCCTCAGGCAACATTGTTTGAGTCATTTGAACTTGAGACTTCCTGGTCCTCCTCTGACACTCTAAAACAGTGGTTCTCAAACTTTTTAGCACCAGGTCCCACTTTTTAGAATCTGTCTGGGACCCACCAAAAGTGATGTCAGGGCTGGAAGTGCGACGCCAGAGTCCGCTGCTTAGCTGAGACTACAGCAACAAGTTGGGTTATTTCTCAGCCCTTTTCCAACAGCAAACTGTTGCTGAAAGAAAAAACAACAACCCTATTTACAACTTTGACACAAGCAAAACAACCACACAGCCCTCCCCCTTTCTAGCATCCCATCGCCCCATATTTTCAATATGGTTGCTCTAGGTGCTTTGTGACCCACCTGAAATTGGCTCGTGACCCACTGGTGGGTCCTGACCCATAGTTTGGGAACCACTGCTCTAAACACGCTAAGAACTGAGAAAGTGGGGACCAGGAAGTCCCAGATCTTCTCTCTGCCATGAACTTCACTAGATTGTGCTTGAGACACTGTCTCTCAGCCCTGCTTGCAATATGGGACTAAAGACTGATGTGCCTTACAGCGTTGTAAAAATCACTGGGTGTGGGTGTAAACCACTTGCAGCACTAGTCTAAAGCACTGTGTAAATGCTAAATTGTCGAATTCTTATTCTGCACAGCTTAAGCCCTTATGGCTGAGCTCATAAAGGTATATTGTCACAGCTCATTAGTGATGTGCTGGAGAGGGTTTCAGGCACCTGAATGAAACCGTCCTGATTATTTACAAAGCACCAGCACCAGCGTGCCAAGCAGAAGTGGCCACACTGTAAAGGAGGCCGCCTGACATCTTTGTCTCACTCATCAGCAATTGCCATTCAGACAAATCTCGCCTGCTGCTTCCAGGCTTGTAATCAAGGCCGGCTGTAGCAAAAAGCGATCGATTGTTTGCTTCTCGTCTGGAGACGGAGTCTTGCCATGCAGCTGTTCTCTAGCTGTGAAAGGAAATACATGCTTTTGAAATAACAGATGCTTAAATTTTGGCTGGTACAAATAAAATGGGATCGTTTCTAGGGCTTTGGCAATTTTTCAGCATGGTATAAT
Organism: Lerista edwardsae; assembly: GCA_029204185.1. NCBI lineage: Eukaryota > Metazoa > Chordata > Lepidosauria > Squamata > Scincidae > Lerista > Lerista edwardsae. Next base: position 7,941,168 of record JAJKFI010000017.1, on the reverse strand, counting down.
GTATTATGTGACAGGGATGGGCACTTGAATCATGACTACTCGACTCCACTCTGTTTTTTTATGACTCGTGTTAATTCAAGTCACGGACACCACTGACTGAGACCCGACTCGCAACTTGGGACCAATGACTCAAAAACTAGTCATGGCTTGAATATACTCGAGTCTTGACTTGTTTTTCTGTGTGCTTGCCACTCTGGTTTGTGTGTGTGTGTGTGTGTGTGTGTGTGTGTGTGTGTGTGCGTGTGCGTGTGCGTGCGTGCGCGCTTGCGCTTGCTTAGCTTACTTTTTTGCTGCTTCTGTGTCGCACAAAAGATCTCGTGGTCAACCCAGAAGCAAGCATTCAGAAGGACGACAGTGGCAGGCATGGTGGGAGGAACATAGGTTGGTTCTAGGAGGTGAGGGTTGGGGGGAAGTCGAGGGATTAAGGTATATGAGATTCATTTCTCATAATGACTCATGACTTGAGTCAAAATGATTCTATTAAGTGGCTCAGGTTGAGTCATGACGGGCTTGTGTTATGTCTCACAAGCTGAGTCAGGAGATTGGTGACTTGCGACTAGAGCACATCGCAGTTCCTGATCTAGTGTATGCTCCCTTTGTCTGTTCCAGTTGACGCATGGTGGCTGTTCTGGTCTTCTGGTGAATGAGTGTAGGGCTGAAGGGCCAGTCCTAACACTGAGGCGGGGGACATGATTGAAACGTACGAAATTATGCATGGGATGGATAGAGGGATGTTCTTTTCCCTCTCTCATAACACCAGAACCAGAGGACATCCACTCAGAGAGTGTTGGGAGAGTGAGATCAGATAAAAGGAAATATTTTTTTTAACCCAGGGGGTAATTAATATGTGGAACTACTTGCCGCAGGAGGTGGGATTGTACAGATTGTACATATTAAAAGGGGATTGTACAGATTTCTGGAGGAAATGTACATTTTAGGCTACAGGCCATAATGGGTGGTGGAACCTCCTTACTTTAGAAGTAGGCTACCTCAGAATTCCAGGTGCAAGGGAGTGGCAACAGGATGCTGACATCTTGTTGTCTCGTGTGCTCCCTGAGGTACCTGGTGGGCCACTGTGAGATACAGGAAGGTGGACTAGATGGGCCTTTGGCATGATCCAGCAGGGCTCTTCTTATGTTATTGAGTTATCTGAGTGTGTTCATTTTACATTTAAGGTAAATGTACTTTACCTTAGCTCTTTTCCCGTAAGATGTCAGAGATGAATGAGCCATGTATAAGGGCCACGTCACCCTCCCCATACCATCTCCCTTGTGTCTATTTTAGATCGTGAATCCTTTGGGTTCACTCGATCGTGTTGTGTCTTCTGTCGGAAAGAGTGTGCAGGTTGATGGAATCTATATATATAAAAACGGACGTGTGTGTGTGTGTGTGTGTGTGTGTGTGTGTGTGTGTGTGTGTGTGTGTGTGTGTGTGT
>JAJKFI010000017.1:7925360-7939723 GCA_029204185.1 Lerista edwardsae | reverse complement strand
TGTGTGTGTGTGTGTGTGTGTGTGTGTGTGTGTGTGTGTGTGTGTGTTATGCATAGGCTCCTCAGCGCCTGGCCCGATCTGCACAAAACTTGGCAGGAATACACCTTGCAGCCTGGAAAGAAACACTGCAGGGGTCAGACCCCCCTACAGCCCCCGGGGGGGAGGGACAGCGAGGGGATTGTATTGGAGTGAAAGTGTACTGCCACCCTGTGGTCACAAAGGATTCTGCAGGTCATGAGCTGGGATTGCACTCACTGAGCTGATACACAGGAAGAGACCTCAGAAACGAAAGTGAAACGGCTTTGCACTGCCTGAGTTGCCCAGGCTGGAAAGAGCATGATCCAGAGAGTTCCAACACCCAGTCGGATCTGAGAGGGACCTATTTCCAGAGGGCTAACTGGCCACCTCTTCCTGTTTCTCACACGTCGGTGCTATCCTACCACAGGACCTGCAGACAGTGTTCAGTGAGTGTGACAATTTCATTATGCTCCTTTGCTTGATTCTGTCCCTGTATTCATTCCTTCTCCTAATAGAAGCTGGGGATACTTTGTCCCCCCGGGCAATGCCGGGTAACAAAAGGCTAGTATATAAATAATTATGAATAACGTACATACATTCAGCTGGATGTCTGTATGACAGGTTTCTAGGTCTTTGGGAGAGTGTTCTATGCCTGTACAGTTGTGTGCAAGGATATGTCACATAGGCATTCAAAAAGCTATTCACCTTTGATATGCCCTGAGAACTCTGCTGGAGGCGCCTGTGTTACTTGTTTGCAGAAATTCTTGTTTGCCAATGTTGCTCAATGAATGACCTTCTTGACCTAAGTGATCTTCTTGACCTAATATCCGAGGTAGCAGCTCAGCTGCAAGTGGCAGTGGTAACGTTTTAGCTCATTACATTCAACAGCACAGAAAGATTCGAGGAGGACATTTCGCGTGAGTAACATCCTCCTTTTTGAATGCACATTTTCCAGCATGCGTTGGAAGAGAGGATTAAACTCATAAGGCTAATGAAGTACACCAGAGCAATCAAGGAGTATAGCACACACTTCCTGGTTTCTTTGTTGCGATGCTGCTTGAAACTGCATGTCCCTGGTAGGATGTACAACGTGTCCGTTTTGCATGTGTATTTTTTTTACCCTCCCTCATTTTCACAATGAAATCGCCAGCGATCTCATTAAGAGACTCCTTTGGAACTTCCAATCAGGATCATTCAAATGGAAGTTCTGACCCACAGTCAATTTCTTATTCAGCTACTAATACAATCATATGCAGAATTCTCATCAGTTGTTCCTTAGTGCTTAGCCATGTTACCAGACCCATCTGGAAGGTGCAATTACCCCTCTTGGGGATTGAGCAGCAATTTTTTTCCACCCTTTTTATGGATATTTGCCCATTATATATACAAGAGCATGCATAATGCAACTGCCTATTTGTCTTAGTCCTCTAATGAAGCTTAGCGCGTGGCTGGTTAAATGAAAGGAAGAACAAAACAAAACAGGATCTTATTTTGGGTGAATAATGGAGTGACTGGCAGTCCAGTCCTAGGCTCCCCAACCTCCTGGGGGTGCAGTGGTGGGCAGGCGGCTACGGCTGCATCCCGTGGCAGCCAGGCAGCTGCGGGAGAGGGGGATGTTTGTCCCCTTTCTCCACGGTAAGGGCACAGGGCAGGCAAGTGGTCTTGTTTAGAAGAAGATTTAGCCGAGAGGGTTAATGCCTCCGTTTGCCCAAAGATAACAGCTGAAGATCTGAAGGTCGTGAGCTCGAGATTACCGGAAGTCTCTGTGAGCGGCAGACCTTGCAAACTGCGGCTGATTAAAAGCTGAGTTCCAGCTGCCTCGTGGGAGGAGGAGTGTGCTGAAGTCAGCTGCATCTCTGGTGGGAGCAGGGAAGCCTCTTATCAGCCAGCAGAAGACAGATGGATGGCTAAGAAAGAAGGCTAAATCCAGAAAGAAAGATCTGTATGAGTGTTGTTCTTGAAAGATAGAACATTTCTGTAAATTGTAAAAACCTTTGTGTTTATGAATAAAAGTCTGCCTATGTAAACCGCCTTGAGTTACAGTCATTAGAGTAATCTAGTGATCTTAAGAAAGGCGGTATATAAATACATGTATTATTATTATTATTTTGTTGCCTCTCTGCTGGCTATTTAGCCGGCGCAGAGGTGAGTCTCTTGATGTAATGCCATGGGCCCTACAAGGAGGTTGGGACCCTGCGGCAAGAACTTTGCTTGGTACGCTAGCAGTGTCCTTTCCTCAAGAATGGCAGTTGCTGCTTTCGTGACATCCAGATTGGATCACCGGGACATGTACAAGTGCTCCAGAGTGCATAGCCACAGAGAACACATGACACCAATGTTGAAGCAACTATTTGCTGCCTGTTAGTACGGGCCTAGTGGAAAGTGTGCTGGTTTTGACTTTTAAAGTTGAGCTCAGGATGCTAGGAGGACCATTTTCGCCCACATAGATCTACTCCTACTTGAAAGGCCTCATCAGGCTCAACTCTGGGTTCTTCTGCTGTCTGGTGAACAGTGACGGGAAACCCGGTACCAAGATTGCTCCCCTCCCTTTGGGGGAGTCCAGTGCCATCTCTTGGTTCCTGGCTTTCAGATTGTGGGCAGTCATTTTTAAGAGCTCATCTCTGATGTTTGTTTTGAAGGCAGATATTCAAAGGAACTACGGTATTCACAGGGAAACATGAATCTCTCTCTCTCTCTCTCTCTCTCTCTCTCTCTCTCTCTCAATCTCTCTCTCTCAATCTCTCTCCCCCCCCATCTCTGTGTGTGTTGACAATAAACCCAGAGAGTTGAAATGCTATCAGTGGCAAAGCTAGCTGGCCCGCCACAGCAAACAGTACGTCTTGTCCTGGAAAAGGGTCTCTGTGGAAGACATGAGAATGAGGACAGTATCATGTGGATTAGAAGCTCCTTCAGGTACCCTGATCCTTGATTTAGGTGGGTGCCTCAAGAGAACAACCACAAGACCTTTGAGGGTGCAATCCCAACCAACTTTCCAGCACCAGGGTAAGGGCAATGCAGCTCCGAGGTAAGGGAATGAACATTTTCTTTCCTTCAGGAGGTCTCTGTGACTACTACTCCACTGCAGGATGCAGCACACACCCCATTGGAACAGAGCTGGAAAGTTAGTTAGGATTGCGCCCTGAATCCATTGTATAAAAACGCACCCATAGCTGAGGTCTGTGCTCACGGACTTGAAGATAATATAGTCAAAATCTGCAGAAGGCCCTGGTGTCTGGTCATACAAGCTGTTGCTGAGAAGTTTCCCGCGCCAGTCCTCGGCCAGTTCAGAAAATCTTTTAGATGCAATTGGAAAGTCCAGTATACATCTGCCTGCCAACCAGAAAGCACATTTGCACACTGTAATATCCTGCACCGCTATGTTTTAGTATCACACAGCACCTCCCACTTGGAATGCTAGCGTGTTTATAATGGCAAGATTCAGTTATACAGTAAAATGGTGAGATTCAGTTCCAAAACAAGGTTGTGCCAGTAGAATTGTCAGATGTGGATTTAAAAACAAACACACACATGTCTTGTGAATAAAGCAAAGTAGGGGTGGAGGCAGGCAGAAACTGCTTGGTCTGGTGTCCAAGCCTGGTGAAATCTTGTAAGTCATGTGTGTGGGCTGTGAACTTCGAAACTTTGCCATGTAGTTGTCCACCTACCTTTGTGTTGTCTAGTCTGGCTGGGCGCAACTGCTAAGCGCTCAATGATGGATCTTTTCTATCCCCTGCTATTTGAGATGCCAGATACCAAATGCCAGAAATGAACCTGGAATCTTCTGCATGCAAAGTATGTTCTGCTTCTGAATCACGGCCTCTATGCAAAAAAGGATCAAGTCACTGAAACATGTTGGTTGGGTCAGCTCTGAGACTCACTGGTTGGGTCAGCTCTGAGACTCTGAGACTCATTTTGTCTTACTGGTTCCTTGGCAGAACACAGTCTTCTTGCCTCGGTTACTGAAAACAAATACGAACTGTCAACCTTGTGCATCAGCAAAATAAGTAAAGGTAGAGAATTCCAGCATTAAATACCAATACAATACACACCAGAAACCGGTACATACAGCAAAACTTGGTGATTTTACTAAATAGGTATAAATGGGCCTAGTGTTGTGTATTTAGTTCCATTAGTGACATCTTGCAAGCTAAATACAAGTTCCAAGATTCCTGCAGAGACAAAAAAGCACCAACTTTGACATTCTTCCAGCAACATTTACTGCATATAATCCCTACAGGCATTTGGGATGTTGTACCTTCTGGTCTTTTTCATCTGATGGCAGTCGTCATGGATGTCCTTCGATCCAGCTAAAGAGATGTCGGGTAAGTGTCTCTCTTCCCCTCCCAGCCCCTTCCATTCATAATGACAATGCGTAAAGCTTTCATAATTAAAAAATGATACAAGGCTACCCTTGTGTAGCACAAGCCAATCAGGCAATTGCTTAGGACTGTAAAGTATTCTTAGAACCACCAGTCAAAGAAGCATGTGAAGATCTGACAGGTCTATTCTAGGGATGCTTGGAGGTTTAATGTTGCGCCACCACAAAGGAATGCAATGTAACAGCTTGCAAAATTGGCTATCCGGATGCCTGCCTCTCAGAATGTGACACTTCCGTGATAGTACACAGCAGGAATGGTGTCGTGAACAACAGGGGACCAGGCCTGGCTCAGCTCCGTTTTCAGACCATCTTCATCCTCCCAGCCCCCTCTCTGAACCCTGGCAGTGGCAACAGGTTCCCTGGAAGCTATTTTGTCTGGGCTCACTGGCCTTGCACTCAGCCTGCCGCAAGGCAATCAGCAGCCCCTCACTGGCCAAACAAAAAACCACTAAGCCCACGGCTCCTGGCCAATGAGCCCAGACCAAATAGCTTCTGGGGAGCCTGTTCCCACCACCAGGGTTCAGAGAGGGGCTTGGGAGGACAGACACTGGTCTCAAAATGGAGCTGAGCCAGGCCTAGTCCCCTGTTGTTCATGACAGATGGGCAAACATTTTATGGGGACATAAAGTCTGGTGTGTGAGTTACATAACCCAAAATCCAAGAATTTGTCCAGAGCAAAGGGGTACTGTGGTCCTTTCCGTGTGCGGACAAGAATTAATGTTGATTTTTTTTTTTTTGCCCCTAGAGTTTCATGAGAATGAGTAACAGAAGAGGGAAACCTTGCCAAGCAAATTAGGAGGACCGCTTGGATCCCAAGGGAGTTGAAACAACAGGGCTGTCTACTCACAAGCCATGACTTCAGGAACATCATTAGAAGGTAGCATTTTGAAAACAAAATGGATTGTTTTGCTGGCCTCTTATGCTTTCAAAGTGCAAAGTGCCTACAGAGGCACAGATGGTTGTTAGCAGCGATGTGATAAGTGTTTCCCCTAGTCGAGTGGTTCCCAAACTGTGTGCCGAGATATTGCAGCGCACTCACATGAGCGCATGCAGCTTCTTCCTCCTGTCTTGTCTGTCCGAAATTACATGAAAATTGCACAAGATGGCACCCAGTCATGCTGGCACCATGGACAAAGGGTGCTGCTAGAGTGGTAAGTGTGCTGCCCTATTCCAATGTTTTCTTTTGTTCTCAGGCTTGACAATAGAATGAACTCTATTTATCTGAACCCGGTGCAGATAAAGCAGGTTCCCATTTTGGGCAGTGTGTACTCTTAGAGTGCAGTCCTATCCTGGAGTTAGGCCAGCAAAGTTTGGCCAGCACAAGGGACACCATAAAGTGTGTTTGGACCACTCTCAGAGTCAGAGAGGCCAGCACACAGATGTGCGCCATCCTCCCTGACTCCGAGAGTGGGCCAAATGCAACTCCCTTGTATCTGGCACTCTGAGGTAAATTTCTGAGGTAAAATTCTGAGGTAAATATGAGGTAAATAAAGCAAGGTCTGGCCAGTACAAGGGACACCGAAAAGTGTGTTTGGACCACTCTTGGAGTTAGAGAGGCCTCACACAGACATGCGCCATCCTCCCTGACTCCAAATGCGCTTTACGGTGGCCCTTATGCAAGCCAAACTTTGCCTAACTGTGCCAGCCTAACTCCAGGTTGTGCCCTTAAATTCTGTACTGAGAACAGTTGTATTCTACCAAACAAATAAATGAAACACAGGAAATAACTTGCATATATTTTCCATCATTTAGGCTGCTTCTTGTACCTGTGGCAAAAGACAAGGAGCTGTATGAATCAATGTGGTTCACGCATCACTTGATTTCATACTGCCCAATTGCTTTTGAAATAAATAAGGAAAAAATACTCAGTGATTGATTAATAACTAAATGTATGAACCGACTCAGTGGAAAAGCATTATTGGGTTTGAAATGATAAAAAGGGAAGTGGGGAAGGCTCATAGCTTCATGGTAGAGCACCTATTTTGCATGCAGAGAAGATTCTAGGGGTGGTTCTTGGCATCCATAGGTAAGGCTGAGAGACCAGTGTTTGAAATCCTAGAGAGCCACACTATCAGTTAATGTGGACAGTCTTACCTAGATAGTCCAAAGATCTGACCTGTATAAGGCAGCTTCCCATGTTCAGTTTTTAACTTTGTTGCTTTAGTCCAGAAGGAGACATCAAACAGGTCAACTCTTGATATAGCAATAACTCAGAGTCAGTTTATTGTGCGAACTTGTGTGAATCAGCCTCAGATCTAGCAAGTGCTTGTATATAAGCTGCAATTTTAGCCCCCAGTTGGACTGGGCAAAGTACAATGGATTGCGGTTAGAGAACCAAGGACATTTGGGAAGAGGCTCATTATCTTTTGACCTTTGCTATGGATCAATTTCTGAATACACGGGAGCCCGCGATATCCCTGGAATTGGTGCCACACATTTCAGAACCGGCGGGTTTCAAACCCTCGGTTTTTGGCCCACCTGGGACCTTCCGAATGTGCTCTGTTTGTCCCCAGAGGGTGTTCTGAGGGCTGGGGAAGTAGTGCTTCATTTCATATTGTGTTCGGCCCTCAGAATACACACCAGACATGACCAGAACACAGCTCTGCGCTCAGAGAGAAGCAGGCTGATTGACCCATGGGTTTGATTATCTGTGGGTTTTGGTATCCAGGAACAGAACTCTTGCAGATAATGAGGGTTGTTGTTGTTGTTGTTGTTGTTGTTGTTCAGTCGCTAAGTCATGTCCGACTCTTCGCGACCCCATGGACTACAGCACAGCATGGACCACAGCATGGCCCTCCACTAGCTTCCGGAGTTCACCCAATTTCATGTTCATTGCTTTGGTGACACTCTCTAACCATCTCATCCTCTGCCGCCCCCTTCTCCTTTTGCCTTCAATCTTTCCCAGCATGAGGGTCTTTTCTAAGGAGTCCTCTCTTCTCATGAGGTGGCCAAAGTATTGGAGCTTCAGCTTCAGGATTTGTCCTTCCAGGGAGCAATCAGGCTTGACTTCCTGGAGGATTGACCGATTGGATCTCCTTGCAGTCCAGGGGACTCTCAAGAGTCTTCTCCAACACCATAATTCAAAAAGATAATGAGGGAGGACCTGTATATTCAGGGCGCAATCCTAAGCAGCGCTGGACTGGCGAGGCCGACGGGCCAGCATTGCTTAGGACGGGTTGGAGCCTCCCCTACGGTAAGGGAGCACTAAAGGGTGGGCGCAGATCCGAGGAGACTGCGCGGCCTGAATCAGGGCCACATGGACTTGCTGATGGGCTTAGGATGTGGCCATAAGGCCACCTCCCAAGCCTTCCCTGGTCCCGCCCACATCCCCCCTCCCGCCTCACCCCCTCCCACCAATCCCCGTCCTGAAACAGGACAGAGAATCCCTCTGGGAGGCTCTCCGTCGGCGCTCTGAAGCCGATGCTGCGAGCAGCATTGGCTTCAGAGATGGAGTGCCAACGTGAAGGTGCTGTTTGGCACCTGTGTACCGCCCCTTGCGTCGACACGATGACATCGCCTCGGCGCAAGGGACATGCTAGGATTGCGCTGTCAATCAAATTGCAAAAAAACAGGATTTTAAGCAGTAGCAGAGGTTACATCTCTACACCTAATAATAGCTTAAACAATAGCAATGCTATCAACACAGGCCAAAAAGCCAACCTGAGTCTGAGTGGAAGTTAACTGCTTCCTGTTTAGCGTTCCATTTAGTTTCATGAGGCATTCAGGCTATTAGCAGTCTCCTTCTGTCATGCTACCTTATAAGCATTGAATGTTCATAGTAATGACCTATAGCAAGAAGCACTTAAAGAATATTAATGGTCGTGTGGGGGAGGTGTTAGGGCACACTGATCTGTGGATAATCGAAACTGTGGATATGGGGCCTACCTGATGGGACTGAAGGAAGGAACAAGAGATCTTATGTCCCTTGAAATGTACACACACTTCAGACCATTATTTTTTTTTGTGCAACTTTCTTTGCAATTAGGTGAGAAGTGAACTACATGTTGTGAGGGAAATATAGGATTCAGAACTCTATATTGGGAATGCAGACTTGCTGAGGTAACATAATTACCTCAAAGAAAACTTCTGTTTACATTTAATAAAGTGCAGCTTCTTCTTTTTTAACTTTTGCAACAAAGGAGTCATCTACAATATTTTTATGTTACTGGAAGTAGTTCTGTATGTTGAAAGTGAGTGTGTGGAAAACAATGTGTGGAAAATTAATTAATTGGTGGTATTTGTCATTTACATTATTTTCCTGTGTGCTTCATTATTGTGCTTTCATTTCAAGTTTGTCAGGCTTCCCTCCTCAGTGTGTGTCCCAATGGTGGGATACCTTTTCCTTCAATGTACCTCCATGGTTAAATAAACACCTGGGAACCAAACCAGACATGACAGGTCAGCCATGTTAGTGGTGTTGTTAAGATGTTAAGATGATTTATATACTGTTTTGCAACAAAAAGTAGTTCACAAAATGGTGGACATAGCTAAATAAAAAACAAACAAATTGATTCCTCCCCCAAAGGGCTCACAATCTAGAAAAAAGACACAAAAGAGGTACCAGCAACAACAACCAGAAAAGACATTCTAGTGTAATGAGAGACAGTTGCTTGTCTCCCTGCTAAATACGAAGATACCACTTTAAAAGGGCCTTTTTGCCCAGTTATCAGAGGTCTGTTCACATAAAGCTCTGTGTTGGGGGTAGAATGGAGACCTCTATCGTTTTGCCTCCCTATGATATGCTGCATCAGAGACTTTTCATAGAATCATAGAGTTGGAAGAGATCTACAAGGTCACCTAGTCCATCCCCCTGCCTGTAGCCGGAAATCCTCCTAGAGCATCTCCAGCAGGTGCCTGTCGAGCCTCTGCTTGAAGGTCTCCAGTGAGGGAGAATCCGCCACCTCCCTTGGCAGACTATTCCACTGTTGAACCACCCTTATCGTCAAGAAATTCCTCCCAATGTCCAGCTGGAATCTCCACTCTTGCAGTTTGTAGCCATTGGACCTAGTTCTACTGTCAAAGGCAGATGAGAACAGATTTGTCCCTTCCTTATGACAGCCCTTCAGATATTTGCAGCTCTAACAAGTAGGATAGAGAAGCCAAAGGTTACAGGGAGGATAAGGTGGGAATTGGGATCAGCTCCTCACATCCACACCCTTATTTTGATCAAAAAATTAGACCCCACCTCCACTGTTTATACACGAACAGGGCAGATAAAGTAATCAAGAAATGCAGTTGCCTCACTGTATCTAATTTGGCTCTAATTTAGCTACAGGGAGCACAGTACGTATCGCAGGTGCATCAACATGCTGTGTAGTTGGCTCCTCCCTCTCGCTATCAGAGCCATAATGGACAGCAGTACCAAACTGCAGTGTTGCTGTCGCTGTCCAACATGACTGAGAGCGCAATCCTAACCTGGAGTTAGGCTGGCATAGTTAGGCCAGCAAAGTTTGGCCCCACAAGGGTCACTGTAAAGCGTGTTTGGACACTCTCGGAGTCAGGAAGGATGGCGCACGTCTGTGTGCTGGCCTCTCTGACTCTGAGAGTGGTCCAAACATACTTGACAGTGTCCCTTGTGCTGGCCAAACATTGCTGGCCTAACTATGCCAGCCTAACTCCAGGTTAGGATTGCGCTTGGAGAGTGGGAGGGGCCTGTTACACAGTGCATTGCAGAACCTGCAATACTTACTGCGCCACCGCCCCCCTGATCTGAGAGACAAAATGTTGTGACAACAGCCATTCACATCAATGGTTGTTTTCCTGCCTCCAGGTCATGAAGACCGCAACTTATGCCATATTTTATCCTCTGCCTGCCTTGCTTGGGAATAACCAACCTCAGACTTGCATGTCATGCAAAATTACCATGTAATATAAAATCAGCGTTCAACCAGTACTTTTTCATGTAACAGATCATTAACTCCATACCATAAGACGTGGTGATGACCTCTATCTTAGCTTGAAAAGGACTAGACAAATTCATGAAGGATATCAGTCTTTTAGTAGCTACTAGTTACATCAGAACTTCCATATTTAGAGGCAGTATATCTCTGAATACCAGCTGCTAGGAATAAATTGAGGTGGAACTGTTTCATTCATTCATTCATTCATTCATTCATTCATTCATTCATACTTAAAGGCCTACTTACTGTTAGAAAGAGAATGCATGAGTAGATGGACCTTTGGTCTGATCCAAAGTGCTTTTGTTATGCCTTTATTTTTGTAAGTAATGTCCTACCGGTGGTGATACATGGAGTTGGCTTCCAAATAAAGAATTCCCACCACCCCAGCAATTCCACTCTGATTGATCTTTTGAGCAAGTCTGTACTGGATTAGTGCCATTGCTTGTTTCTCCAGTGGGTTCTCAAGTTTCTTTATAGATTGCTGTGGGTTAGATTGCAAGTGTTATTGGCCGCGGGGTGATAGATATTCATTTGGAAGAGATCTGAAGACAGCGAGGCAAAACAGACAGAATGTTTACCATGTTCAGTCCTTGCCTGGCACAATCACTCTGGACATCAGTCAGCAGCACAGAACTTTGCTGATTCAGAGCAGAAGTCTCTTCAGATGAAATGCTCCAAAGCTCTGTGGGAGTATATAGCTTGCATCGTTTGTCAAAACTTGATTAGTGGAACCTATGGCTGGAATGCAGAGAGCTGCTCCAGGAAGGTCCAAGAAGTTGAATTTCCCCAGTGGGTTTTCAAGAAAAGGGACAACTCTTTGAGCCACTGGAGAGGCCATTTGTCTCCACCATTTGTGAGAGCAAGACCTCAAATCCTGGTTCTTGGATGCATGAAGTCAGTAGTGTAGCCAGAGGGGGAGGCGGCTTGATAAGTACTGCAGGTGCCACAACACGCTGTGTAAGTGGCCCCTCCCACTCACCGTCGGAGCCGTTTTGGGCAGCGACGAGAGGCTGCTTACATGGCGCACTGCAGCACCTGCAGGACATACCACAGCACCCTCCCAGCTATGTTGCTGCATGTAGTTCAATATAAGCTCACTCAGGGCGCAATCCTAACCTGGAGTTAGGCCGGCACAGTTAAGCCAGCAAAGTCTGACCGGCACAAGGGAGGCCGTAAAGTGCGTTTGGACCACTCTCGGAGTCAGAGAGGATGGCGCACATCTGTGTGCTGGCCTCCCTGACTCCGAGAGTGGTCCAAACACACTTTTCGGTGTCCCTTGTGCCAGCCAGACTTTGCTATATTTACCTCAGAATTTTACCTCAGAAATTTACCTCAGAGTGCCAGATACAAGGGAGTGGCGTTTGGACCACTCTTGGAGTCAGGGAGGATGGCGCATGTCTATGTGCTGGCCTCTCTGACTCCGAGAGCGGTCCAAACATTCTTTACAGCCAAACTTTGCTGGCCTAACTGTGCCGGCGTAAATCCAGGTTAGGATTGGGTCCTCAGTGGCATCAAGCCCCATCTAAAATAAGAGTGTCGGGGTGCCTCCTGGAACCTGACTTACCACTCGGCAGCAGCCATGGCAAGCGGCCTTCAACCTGGCCCTGCGAGCCCCAACACCTTTTTGACAGCAGTCAGTGCGCATGTCAGGGCTCCTGCCAGTGGCTGTCACCCATCATCAGGGCCAGGCCTGGCCTGCCACAATACACTTGGCTGTCTGCGCTTGATGGGATACAGCCTGGGTACATGTTTGTTGCCGGCCTGCCCAAGGCACATTTGTCTCACACCTCCCACCCAGCTGACCCACAGCCGGCTGGGCAGTAGTCATCTGCCACATCCCCAGCCAGGCGCTCGGCTGACAAATGTCTGGGGGGACGGGACTGGAGCAAGACCTCTGTAGACCGAGAGCACCTGAGCCCCAGCGAGAGACACGACCACGGAAGAAAGGAGGGAAACCGGGAGGGGTATTGCTTTAAGGGGTAAGAAGGATGGAGCCAGGCCCAGAAGGGGCGGAGCAAGTGCCTATAAAAGCCCGGCTGGCCCAGGATGGGTTCAGTTGGGTCTAGGCAGCTGGCTGGTGCAGATGCTAGATTGCCTGTGAAGAACTGCAACCCCGACAGCGGGGAGCAGGACCTGGGTGACGCAACCCTCTGCCCCATGACTGAGGCTGCTGATAGCAAGGATGCCAGGCTGCTTCCCAGAGCTCCTGAGCCCTTCTGGCCCTCTCCGGCAGAGGTTTACCAGGCGAGGCACCCACGGTCTCAGACCCTTGACAAAAAAAAGTCAGCTTAGCAGCCCCCCCCCCCAGCAGCAGGTAGTTTAACCCTTGATGCATATAATCTGATATACCAATTTCATAAACCACCAAAAATTGGGTCGTGCTTCACTGGTGGGCCACGGACCCACAGTTTGAGAACCGCTGAGCTGGCTGATCCAAGGCATTAGTAGTCTCATCTCCAGCATTTGGTATTGAGGTATCTTTTGTCTCATCGTTTTGTGATTTTCTTTCTTCCCAAGCTCATTCAAGTATCATACGCTGCTAGGAAACTGCTCTAAACCCCACTTGAGATGAGAATTTGGGATCAAACAAGGCAAGACTTTTAATATGGAATTGCTTACCCTGTACTTGTTTTTCCTTTAGAAACAGCTGCAGCAGTGGCGTGTGTGTGTGTGTGTGTGTGTGTGTGTGTGTGTGTGAGAGAGAGAGAGAGAGAGAGAGAGAGAGAGAAGCATTACAGAGTGTAGGAAAAAGGCAGCGTGTTTGACCCTTTCATCTTGTGTTGCTTCCCACAGAAAATCTCCCTCCTACTATTTCCCCCCTCTCCAAAGTACCATTGAAAGTGGGGAATAACTTACGTTTAGCAGGGGGATAGCGACTGTTCCTATTCTTCCCTGGGTCCCATCCCTCTTGGAGGCTGTTGCTGGTGTCTCCCTTTAAACACCTTTTTTACAAGCCTTTGAGCCCCTCCGGTGCATCTTCTAATTCCTTTTCCAATGCGAACGGATTTGAGAACTTCTTCTTGTTGAAATGCAATATATAAATATCCTTAATGGCAGCAAATGCCAGCTTCATGAGCAAAGAACAGTTTTGGGGAGAGGTCTTCTTCCCCACTCCCTTTCCCATGCACGGTGGGACGAGTTCGGATTGGGGCCCTTTGCAACTGCTCTTTCTTAAGAAAACACAAGTGCAGGAAAGATAAATAAATATGCGTTGTCTGGTTTGACCCTTAGTCTGGAATGCAGGTGGCTCTTTCCCCATCGGCTTCTGGGAAAGCGATCAAAACGGCGCAGCCTGTCAAGATCCCACTGGGCTGCTCTGCAGATCTGAGCCAGCCGGCAAAGCAGCTCCATTCGCCTTCCCCTTAAGTCAGGCATTATTAATATGTATTATTTATATGGCACTTTAAACATACAAAGAGCTGTTGCAAGCCTCACCTCATTCATTTCTCTGCCACAGTGACGAAGCAGGCTGTGATCATCATTCCTTTTCGATGGGAACCTTGTTGAGTAAACGGTTGAGTGGTATGCTCAGAAGAATCACACAGGAGAGCCCTTCTGGGACTTCATCATTTGATGAGTGCAGGAGTGTGTGTATTTAGAGGAGTGTCAGAACTGAATAGAGCACCAAAGAATAGATGCTTTTGAATTATGGCGTTGGAGAAGACTCTTGAGAGTCCCCTGGACTGCAAGGAGATCCAATCGGTCAATCCTACAAGAAGTCAAGCCTGATTGCTCCCTGGAAGGACAAATCCTGAAGCTGAAGCTCCAATACTTTGGAGAAGAGAGGTCTTTAGAAAAGACCCTCATGCTGGGAAAGATGGAAGGCAAAAGGAGAAGGGGTGGCAGAGGATGAGATGGTTAGATAGTGTCACCGAAGCGATGAACATGAAATTGGGCGAACTTCGGAAGCTAGTGGAGGACAGGGAGGCCTGGCGTGCTGTGGTCCATGGGGTCGCAAAGAGTCGGATACGACTTAGTGACTGAACAAACAACAACAGAACTGAATGCTTCCCCTCCTCAATTTCACACACACACACACACACACACACACACACACACACACACAC
>JAJKFI010000017.1:7902579-7914554 GCA_029204185.1 Lerista edwardsae | reverse complement strand
TGCCAGTTTCCACTAGTTCTGGAGTGTGTGGTGTGAAACTGCAACACATTCCTTGAGGCCTGGCGCCAAAAACTGCGGGGGTCAGGCCCCACTACCACCCCTTGGGGTGTGGTGCGCATGAGCCCCTGCGTGAGAACAGTCAAAAACGGATGAAATCGGCATCAGACCTGTAGTTTCCGGGGTCGCCGATACCTGAGGCAGGGGGCCGAGGCAGGGGGCCTGAAGTGAAGTCGGCCGAAAATGGGCGAAATTGGCATCGAGTCCATAGTTTCTGGGGTCGCCGAGGCAACCGGTGACACTCCCGACGCAGTTGGAGTCCAGGTTCGGCCCACATCGGCGTGGGGGGCAAGAAGGGGCGCAAAACTCATAAACACTGAAAGATCATTTTGTTACCCGGGCAACGCCGGGTAACAAAAAGCTAGTATATAATATAATCCAGGGGTGTCAAACATAATGCCTCTGGGCTGGATGTGGGCCCCAGGAGCAATTTCTCTGGCCCCTATTATAACTGGTTTTTCCCAACATGATAATTGGGCTCTCTCATATCTTGAAATTATGAACAAGATTTACACATTTTTCTTCTTCTGTCGTTTGTAGCTAATGAGCTTGTATGTGAGAACAAAGGGCTTATTTCAGGCTTAATGATGTCACTTCCTGCCTAGTGATGTCACTTCTGGCCCTCCACAGGCACCATGAATGCTATTCAGCCCTCTATATGAGTGGTATTCAAACTTTTTAGACAGGGACCCACTTTTTAGAATGGCACTCATGTTGGGGCCCACCGGAAGTAATGTAATTAACCTGGAAGTGATGTTGTGGCAGGAAGTGACATCATCAAGCAGGAAGTGCTATCATTGTAAAATGACACTCCTGAAATGCAAATTGGCATTCTTGGACTGCAGCAATTGGACAACCGTAAAACATCCCTGACAGAAAGCAAGATGGGGACAAAATATGATGTAAAAGCGGTCAACTAAAAACAAAATTTAAAAAACTCCTCACTTGAAAATTCAAACTGTTAACATGCACAAAGGGACTATTACAAGAGTAAGGTCTGTAGTTTCCAAGATGGCTGCTCCCAGCTTTCCACAGCCTGACATTAGGTTGCGACCCACTAAGTGGGTCCTACCAGCGGTGTCATCCTGGCGGAACGGGCCGGTACACCGTTCCGCTAGTTCCGCAGATGGGCCCGGGCCACGCCGCCTCTCCCAAGGACAGGCCCGCTGTTTCTGGGCCCTCCCGCCCTCCCGTGCGTCCAAATCACTCTGAAATGGAGCTATTCCAGGCGCAGGGAGGCGTGGCTGGCCTCCGACATAGGGGCGGAGGGCTGCCAATCATCCGGGCGTTCCGGTTCCTGGCGCGCCCGGATGACATCACTGGTCCTGACCCACAGTTTGAATAACTCTGCTCTATATGAAATGAGTTTGACCCCCTGAGAGAGAGAGAGAGAGGGGGGGGAGGGAGGGAGGGAGGGAGCACTCTTCTGTGGGAGTTCTGCTATTGACGATGGAACTGTTCCAGCTTCTGTCAAATCATTATATGTGCATTTGTTACTGTGTGGCTCATTCCTTCCACCTGGAGCCTCACTAAAGTCTGTGCAACCTCATGTGGTTCTGAGGATATGCGCTGTAGCCGTTTGGAACAAGACCAGCCTCCTGGGACACAGTATTTAGCCGCCAGTGTTGCTTTTCCTCTGCCTCAAAGTGTGAAATGGTTTTCCCAGAAACAAGGGGGGGGGAAAGCTAAGCTTTGCCCAGAAGAATGAGCCAGCTGAAGCTTTAGAAAATATAATCCTAGAAGAGGGAAAATATAGTGATTAACCTTTTGCCACACAGAACATATGGGGAAGGAGGGAGAGAAAAGATGTTGAAAGATGAAATAATGAAGTAAATGCTTAAAGTGGGTATAAACATACATACCGAAAACATACGAGGTTTGTGGAAAATGGAAAAAAATTAGGTCTAATCAAAATGGATCCCTTTTGTGTGTGTTGATGTTTTGAAATGCAAGACTGACAATCTAGTTGGCCAAGACTCAAAAAAGGGTGCAGCTGTATTTCAGAGTGTAGAATGGATGCACATCGTTTAAAAAAAAATGGGCTTGCATGCAGTCTGAAATGTGCATGCAGAAAACAGGACTGAATTATTCTGAGCCACGGCTGAGCTAAAATGGTGCTTGTGAATGCTTTCAGAAGTGCTGAAAAAACTTATTAATTAATTTGAAGAATTTATATCCTGCTCTTCCCATGCTGAAGCAAATGCCCAAGGCGGCTTACATGGGCAGGCTAGTCGAAACAATCGTTTTTCCATTTTTTTTTTTACAAATATACAGTGTTTCTGTGATTCCCCCAAATCAATTTCAATTTCAATACCTTTATTGGCATAGATAAATAAATAAAATAAAACACAGTCGCAACATACTGACAGCCTCTTACACAAATGCTTAAATGCAGAACAAGCCAGATAGATCGTTAAAGGGAATTCTTAATTATAGGCTCTCCTTTGTTGTTAAGTTTCACAATGCTGTACAAAAAAGCAGGGAACTGTTTTATACGTTCCAACTCGGTCAACAGGAGAAGCATTTTCAGTCGCTCCGTGTCCTAGAACAGCGGGACCCGAGATAGAATTGGGCCGATTAGACTAGATCTCGCAGTTTCATGAAGGGGGCAATGCAGGAGGAGGTGGTCCAAAGATTCAGTAATATTCTGCGAACAAGGGCAAGTTCTGTCCTGGTATGGTGTACCTCTGAATCTGCTCCTCAATACCGCTGAGGGTATAGCATTGCATCTAGCTAACGGATGGGATTCCATCCGTCTCACCAGATACCCTGTTCAGCAATCCACCGGGTTTGAGTGCCTTCGTGTTGTGTTGGAGGGGCGAGACAGAACAGGGATTCTGTTGGTGTACCGCCCGCCTTGCTGCCCAGCAGTCTCCCTGCCTGAGCTGACGGAGTTGGTCTCGAGCGTGGTGTTGGAGTCCCCCCGCCTATTGGTGTTGGGGGACTTTAATGTCCATGCTGAGGCCCCGGGAACAGCTGCGGCTCAGGATTTCATGGCCTCCATGGCAACCATGGGTCTGTCTCAAAGAATATCTGCCCCGAAGCATGATGCTGGACCTGGTGTTTACTGCGGGGCAGGTTGATGGTGATCTGGACGTGGAGGAGATTAAGATCACTCCTTTGTCATGGACAGATCACTGTCTGGTGGGATTTAGGCTTGTTGCAACTTCTCACCTCTGCAATGGCGGGGGATCACACTTCATGATCCGCCCTCGGAGGCTGATGGATCCAAATGGATTCCTGAGGGCTCTGGGGGATTTTCCTGTTGCCAGAGTTGGAGATTCACCTGGTGCCCTGGTTGACCTCTGGAATACGGAGATGTCCAGGGCCCTGGATGAGATAGCTCCTGAGCGTCTCCTGTCCAGTCGCAGAATCAGAGCGGCTCCTTGGTTCTCTGAGGAGCTGCGAATGATGAAGCGGCAGGGCAGACGACTAGAGCGTCGGTGGCGAAAAACTCGTGCCGAATCTGACCGGACACGGGCTAGGGCCCAGTTAAAAGCTTATTCTAGGGCAGTGCTGGCGGCCAAGAGGGCACACTTCTCTGCCACCATTGCATCTGCAGAGAACCATCCGGCTGAGCTCTTCCGTGTGGTCTGTAGTCTGTTACATCTCGCCCCCCCCTGCTGGTGGGGAGGAGCACACGGAGCCTCGCTGTGACGAGTTCGCAAAACATTTTGCAGACAAGGTCGATCAGATTCGGCATGACTTGGACGCTGCTGTGGGCATATCTAGTGATGTCTCTGGGGAACCTGTCTATCCTACCATTTGGGATTCTTTTCAGCTTGTAGAGCCTGAGGATGTGGACAGGATTCTCTGGAGTGTGAGACCTGCTGCTTGCCATCTCGACCCTTGCCCGGCATGGCTAATTAGAGCTGCCCGGGGAGGGCTGGCCGAGTGGACAGGGAGGGTGGTGAATTCATCTCTGAGGGGTGTGTGTGCTCCCGCCTGCTTTGAAGCAGGCGATGGTTCGCCCCCTCCTGAAGAAGCCCTCCCTGGATTCCACAAATTTAAACAACTTCCGGCCAGTCTCGAATATCCCATTTCTGGGCAAGGTGATTGAGCGGGTGGTGGCGTCCCAGCTTCAGAGGGTACTGGAGGAAACGGATTATCTGGACCCATTCCAATCTGGCTTCAGGCCGGGGTTCGGGACGGAGACTGCCTTGGTCGCCTTGGTGGATGACCTTCGCCGGGGGATGGACAGGGGAAGTGCGACCCTGTTAGTCCTGCTGGACCTCTCGGCGGCTTTCGACACCATCGACTATGGTGTCCTTCTGGGTCGGCTGGCCGGGTTGGGGCTTGGGGGCACTGTTTTGAAGTGGTTCCGCTCCTTCCTGACTGACAGATCCCAGAAGGTGGTGCTGGGGGATGCTTGTTCGGCACCCCGACCTCTCAGGTTTGGGGTGCCACAAGGGTCCATCTTATCCCCCATGCTGTTTAACATCTACATGAAACCGCTGGGAGAGGTCATCCGGGGGTTTGGAGTGGGGTGCCATCAATATGCTGATGACACCCAACTTTATCTCTCCTTTCCCCCTGATTCTGAGGAGGCGGTTGAGGTCCTGAATCGTTGTCTGGAGGCAGTTGGCGGCTGGATGTGGGCGAACAAGCTGAAATTAAATCCGGATAAGACAGAGGTGCTTTTGGTTCGGAAATCCACAGCTCGGGTATTGGACTATCGTCCTGCTCTGAATGGGGTTGCACTTCCTCTGAAGGAGCAGGTTCGCAGCTTGGGGGTTCTCCTGGATCCACAGCTGCACCTGGAGTCCCAGGTGGCGGCGGTGGCCAGGGGAGCCTTTGTTCAGCTTCGGCTGATTCGCCAGCTGCGGCCGTACCTGAACTGTGCGGACCTGGCCACAGTGACCCACGCCCTAGTGACATCTAGATTAGATTATTGCAATGCGCTCTACGTGGGGCTGCCTTTGAAGACGGTCCGGAAATTACAACTAGTACAGAACGCGGCGGCTCGGGTGGTTGCTGGGGCATGTCGGTTTGACTCTGTCGAGCCGTTGCTCCGGCGACTACACTGGCTGCCGGTTCTGTTCCGGGCCCAATTCAAGGTGCTAGTTTTGACTTTTAAAGCCCTTTACGGCTCAGGTCCGGGGTATTTGAGGGACCGCCTCCTTCCATATAATCCTACCCGTACTCTCAGATCATCTGGGGGGGCCCTTTTGACTGTGCCGCCACCAGGAGAAGTGAGAGGGGCGGCGGCCAGGAAGAGGGCCTTTTCGGTGGTGGCCCCCCAACTTTGGAATACCCTCCCCTTCGAATTGAGAACTGCTCCCTCTTTGTTTACATTTCGGCGGGGGCTGAAGACCTTTTTATTTCAAAAAGCTTTTTAACTGTTGACAGGTTGGCTGGCTGGCTGGTTATACTTTTATACTTTTATATTTTATGATCCACATGGCTTGTTTAATTTTTTTTGTTTTATTGTATTTTAATATTGTTTAAATTGTTTTTAATGTTGTTTTTATATTTTTTATTGTTGTAAATGCCGCCTTGAGTGCCTTCGGGCAATAGGCGGGGTATAAATTCAATAAATAAATAAATAAATAAATAAATAAATAACGTAAATGCCCTTCTTTCGTTAGGATTAGTTAGCACGTAGAGATAATTTGGGACTTTGCCCAATGTAAGGGAGGATTGCCAGGACAATGGGGAACAGGAGCTATGAGCTGCACTCAGGAGCTCTTGGGCCTGGATGTCTAATAATCTCTGTTTAATCATACGGAAGGCCTCACCTTGGGGTACTGCCCCAAGTTGGGCTGCATCGAAACCTATCTGCTTGATTTTGGCTTCCCAGACACCTTCTGGAAAGAATAAATGAGTTGATGTAGTGTTATTTGGGTGTTACTAAAGTATATTTTCAACCAAAATTTGGATGTGCGAATCCAGGCTAGTGTCTTGATCTTTGATTGACCTAACTCAAGACATAAAGCTGAGTATGGGACACAGTTTGGAAGGGCAAGAATCTTCCTTAAAAACACTGCCTGAACTTGTTCAAGTGAATTCCCCCAAATCCTCAGTCCCAGATGTAGCCTTCACAGTGTAGTTCTCTCCTATGGTTGTGTGCCATTGCGCTTCAGCAGGCAATCGTAAGCCAAGCCTGGACAGGTCCTCAAGGTCGCATTCCCTTCTTTGCCGGCTGGCCTTCTTACACATTCCCCCATAACTCTCACTTGCAGGGACTAATCAGCTCAACAGTGACTCTGTCCTGCCACAATGGGCACTGCAGCTTGTCACAGCCTGACATTCTGTCTCCCATCCAAAAACAAGACCACAGATTCTCCTGCTTAACAGGCAGTATCAACTGCTCCACCATCAGTCCACACTTCCTGTCCCTTAAAAAAGAATTTTTTTAAAAAATAAATAGGGACAAGAGCATATTGATGTTTTACCCAGGATAGGTACCAGAAAATCGGCAGTGCCCCCAGTAAATGGAAACAACTGGAGCATAGGGTGTGAGTGCAATGTATATCTCCTTGCAGAATATACAGGGTTGCATTATGCTCTCACTAGCTGTTCCTATACATGTACGCATACACGCATGCGCACACGCGCGCACACACACACACGCACACACACACAATCCACCCTCATAATGGCAAGCATTTTGTTAGCCTGTGCAAAACAAAAGACCCTCCCAAAAAAAAAGGCATTTGTTTCCCCCGAAAAGTCTAGTTCAGTGGTCCTAAAACATTTTGCGCCGAGACCCACTTTGTAGAATGGCACTTTTGTCAGGACCTACTGGAAGTGAGGTCGTGACTGAAAGTGACATCATCAAGCAGGAAGTGCTGTAATCATGATGACATAATCAAATGACACTCCTGTAATGTAAACTGGCATTCTTGGACTGCAGTGACTGTATAACCTTAAAAATCCCTGACAGAAAGCAAATTAGGTCAAAATATGATGTAAAAGCACCGGACTAAAAATGTAAAAAGAAACCCTCACTTGAAAATTCAAACTGTTAACACTCACAAAAGGAATATTGCAGGAGTAAAGTCTGCAACTTCCAAGATTGCTGCTCCCAGCTTTCCGTGACCCACCTGACAGTCTGACATCTCAAACCCACAGTTTGAGAAACGTGGTCTAGTTTATAAAATTCTCCTTGCCACATAAACACCTGGCTGTTTTGTCTCATAAAAAGACAAATGGCTACCTGAAGATTGTAAAACACCTCTGGCTCCCTCTGACATGAATTAAAGCATCGCGCACAGAGAGAACTACTCTGGACGGAGAAAATTGCTTTCAAGTTTGTTTATGCTCAGATCTCGTCTCTGAATGGCGCAAGCAGCAGAGCTGGCAAAGTGAATCCAAATTGGCTTAGCTCTAAAGGAGTGTTACATGGGTTGAAAATCTGTCTGGAGTGGAAATAAATGGGATTTGTGCCTATAGGGGCACTACCTTTGTGTTTCTGTGTGGGCATGTACTACTTCATTGATGATCAAAAAAGGGAGAAGCAAATAGACAACAGGATGAGGTAGGAACAATGGCAGGCTCAATATATGGGGTCCTCAGAGACTCCAGGTGGGCTGGATTGTTGAGGGAGCACTGATGTACAATAGGAAACATTTCCTCTAAGTGTTTCCTACAGGAACAGGAGGCAGAAACAGAGCCTCCTATGGCCCCCCTCTAGGTACCCCACCTTCAGAGGCAAGTTGCACAGATTTGGAGTGACCAAATTAGCGGAGTTTTCTGGTTATGGCTGAATATGTTCCCCACTGTGTGGCCTGAGACCAGTGGCATTCAAAGAGGGTGGCTGGATGGTGGTGGCCCCAGGTGCCAGACTGAAGATGTACAAGAGTGTACAAGAGGGTGTACAAGAGGCCACCCCAAGATGGTGGCGGCAGTGTAGAGATCTTGGATGCAGCTGTGATCTGGCTAGTGCTGGCTGCGGCCACTGGCGAAAGAAGCATGTTTATTGGTATGTAGTTCTTAGGTAACAATTACTGGTAGATCATTTGTCAGAATTTGGTGTTGGGTAAAATCAGACAAAATGATCTAATTCAAAGAATTGCAGATACCCATAAGTTTTCCCCTCGACTTATCCATGAGATTGACTTATACTCAAGTATATATAGTATATATATGAAGTTACAAAGTTGTATATAAATGTACAAAAATAAATATACAAAACTATGAAATTTATACACACACACAGGGCTCAATCCTAACCTGGAGTTAGCACAAGTCCCTTGTGCTGACCCAGGACGACTATCGGAGTCAGGGAGGATGGTGCATGTCCATGTGCCAGTCTCCCTGACTCCATGAGTGGTGCAAACGTGCTTTATGGTGCATTTTGTGACAGTCCTGGACCAGCACAAGGGACTTGTGCCAGCCTAACTCCAGGTTAGGATTGTGCCAACAGTCAAATAAAAGAAAATGTTCATTGTCTGTGCTTTTTTCCTGGCAATTACTATTATTGTTATTCTTTTCATGTCATGACTATTACTGAAAATAATTTTCTGATGGGTGCCAAAAATTTACGGGCCCTGGGTACCAAACGATCTTGGTATGCCACTGCTTGAGGCCACATGATACAGTCACCTTATTGAAGCTAAGCTTAGGTCTGGCTAGTGCCTGGACAGGTGACTATGAGACTATGATGGGGAATTGCCCTCTGTTCCTGTGAGTGCTGCCCTAGCTCCATGATGGAAGAACAGTGGGATATCTGAAATAAAACCCAGATTTGATGGAAGGGGTACAGTGAGTAGATCCACCAGATTTTACCACTGCTCATCTTGAAGCTTTTTTTGAGCGGTATTCTGCATATTATTAGCAGTGTGCTGAGATTGCTTTCTGTTTTACATTGTCATTATTTTTGCTGTTTTAAGACGGTTTATTTATTTTTTAGTTTTAAAGTATTATTGTGATGTTGGAGGTTGGATTCGGAATTTCTCCAAAAGGGAGAACAGGGGTGAAAATATTTTGAAATAAATAAAAATAATTGTAATTGTTTTTTCTATTTTAAGATGGTTTATTTTTTTTTAGTTTTAAAGTATTATTGTGATGCTGTTTTCTCATTTGGAGGTTGGATTCGGAATTTCTCCAAAAGGGAGAACAGGGGTGAAAATATTTTGAAATAAATAAAATGGAACCAGAGACTCTTTGCTATGAGAATGAAGTGAAGAAGCACCGTTATGATCCTGAATCAGGCCACTGATTCATCTGGTCTAGTTTTGTCTCCTCTGAAAGGCAGAGGCTCCTTAACTTTTTCCTAGCTGGAGATGTCTAGGATCCACTTGGGATCTTTTGCATGAAAACATTTCCTCTGCTGCTAAGCTCTGCCTCCCAGCTCATCCATCATACGGAACTGTGATCTAGCTCATCCTATCTGTTCTACCGCCGTGCAAAAGTGTGGAAAAAATATTGTTCATCTTTCTCTGCTTAAACACTGCTCTTGCCCTATTCCTGACAACCAAGATACAGTTTTATGGAGATTCCTTTAGGCTTGTTCCTCCCACACAATCAATGCAAATAAGCCCACTTTACCACGTGTGTTTTCTGCTGGGATCTTGTTCCTTCCTGCCACCCTTCAAGGTTTCTATTTTGACATGTTATTTCCTCACAGCTGTTTCTGCTAGCAATCTATGGGGGAAAGAGAGGAAATAATGGGATGCTCGGATACAGAGAGAATATTCAAGGTGATCTTATTTATGAAAAGCTCAGGGCACCACAACTGTGGCTTTTATTCCCAGCTGATGGGTGTTTTAAATAGTTTTTCTGTTAATGAAGCAATTGTATTACGACACTGATAATCTCCGGCAGGCATGGACAACAGGAACCCTAAGGCCTGATCATAATTATGTGAACATCTGGGGCTGCTTCATGCTAAGTCAGACCATTGGTTCTTCTAGTCCGTGGCATAGCGGGGTGGGGGTGGGGCAAAACAGTAAGTACTACAGGCACTGCAATGCACTGTATAAGTGGCCCCTTCCATTTGCAATTGGACCAATTCCAGGCAGTGACGGCAACATGCAGGATATGTTGATTGGTTGGTGAGTGCCTGTACCTTGCTGTTGCTGCCCGGAATGGCTCCGATAGGATGTGGGAAGGGCCACTTACATGGCGTATTGTGGCACCTGCCATATAGTAGACCCTCGTTATCTGCAGAGGTTCTATTCCCGGAAACCCTGCGGATACAGAAATCCATGGTTATTCAAACCTGCCGATTAGGGCCATTCTGACTCTCTGAATCTGACCCAGAGCTGTATTCCGATCAGGTCCAGAGGGTTTTCTGAGGCCCACAGAGGCCACCAGTGGCGTTTCTACAGGGAGGGCAAAGCTCTAAGTGTTGCACAAAGCCTTACCTTGTCATGTAAATCCCTCCTCTCCCTTGCTGCTGTAGCCAGTAAGCAACACCAAGATGTTGCTTTTCCCTGTGAGGATTGGCTAAAACGGTGCAGGAGAGGAGTGATTTCCACTGCAAGGTAAGGCTTCTTGCAAAACTTAGAGATTTGCCCTCCCTGTAGAAACGCCTCTGGAGGCCACGCACAATTGCCTGTAGCCTCTTCATGCCTCAGAAAACCCTCCAGACCCAACTAGAGCAGAGCTTTGGTTGTCTTTGGAGGGTCCAAGTGGACCTCGTCCCACAAATGTGGAACCCATGGGTTCTGAAATCCACAGGTCCCAAATCTGCAGATATAATTACGGTAATTACTGTAATTACTATTTTGTCCCCCTCTAGCTATGCTACTAAGTTCAGTGTTACTTCCTCTAACTACCAGGACCTCCCCAGGATTGCCAACAAGGGTCTTTCCCAATCCAATCCAAAGATATCCCACGTATGTCATTCTATGGGCACACATGAGGAATGGCTACGGCTTTGGGGGCTCAAGAGGTTTGGGGCTCTACAGTGTCAGAAAAAAGACACTTGATGGGGGACATGATTGAGATGTACAAAGACATGCAGGAGATGGATAGAGTGGATAGAGGGATGCTCTTTCCCCTGTCACATAACACCAGAACCAGGAAACAGCCACTAAAATCGTGTGTTGGGAATGTTACAACAGACAAAAGAAAATATTTCTTTACCTAGTGTGTAGATAGTCTATGAAATTTCTTGCCACAGGACATGGTAATGGCATCTGGTCAGGATGCCTTTAAAAGGGGATCGGACAGATTTATGGAGGAAAATGCCATCATAAGTTGATGGTATGTAATTTATGATGGGTATGTAACTTCTGAGATTAGCTGGTTGTTCATTATAAGGGTAGGAATTTTTTTGCGGTCTGACTGGCAAGGGAGGGATGGTGTGTTCCGTAGGTTTCATGTTTTAAAAATTGGTCACTTGTGGTTAATAAAGTGGCCCAAGTTGGACCCAAGCTGCAGGCTGGTGTCTTCATTGGTGGGCGCAAGGGTAAATAGGCTACCTCAGAATGCCAGGTGCAAAGGAGTGGCAATAGGATGCAGACAGCCTGTTGTCTTGTGTGTTCCCTGAGGCATCTGGTGGGCCACTGTTAAGATACAGGAAGCTGGACTAGATGAGCCTGATCCTTGGTTTGATCCAGCGGGGCTCTTCTTAAGGCCCAGATTGGGTTGCAAGTTATAATAGCTCCCTCCCCACAGACAGGATAGCTGGACTAGATGGGCCCTTGGCCTGATCCAGCAGGGCTTTTTGTATGTTCTTAAGGCCTAGGAAAATGGCTGCCATAATAACAAGGTAATCCTTAGGGATAGGTGCCTGTGTCAGGTTATGGTTAGGGACCTCAGGCCAAACCCTGTGTGGGGGTCTTTGAATGCAGATTTGTGCCTTCCTGCATGCGCGCATGCACACACGCACGCACGCACGCACGCACACACACACACATACACACACACACACACACACAGAGATTGAGAGAGATTGAGAGAGAGAGATTGAAAGAGATTGAGAGAGAGAGAGAGAGAGAGAGAGAGAGAGAGAGAGAGAGAGAGAG
>JAJKFI010000017.1:7872761-7901309 GCA_029204185.1 Lerista edwardsae | reverse complement strand
AGAGAGAGAGAGAGAGAGAGAGAGAGAGAGAGAGAGAGAGAGAGAGACTAGGAAGCAATGAGATGCTGTTGGGGAGGAAGAGGCTCCGAAAGAAGGCAGAGTGGAGCTGCTGCAGTTGACAGTGGCAAGACTTCTGGCTTTTAAACAAATGAAAAATTGATACATCACTGTTAGAAATTTATCACTATTTATATAGAGAAGAAAAGTGTTGTCCAATTTTTCATAAACATTCCAAGCAGAGCTGAAATGCATCTCGCTTTTCTTGATTTTTTTAAAGCTTTTAAATACTCCTTGCAAACATGTCTGTTCATCCATGACTTTATTCTTAGTTCAGAGATGTCATCATGCAACCAATCCAACTGGTTATAGAGTGTCCAGATAAGAACATAAGAACATAAAAAGAGCCCTGCTGGATCAGGGCAAAGGCCCATCTAGTCCAGCTTCCTGTATCTCACAGTGGCTCACCAGGTGCCTACGGGAGCTCAGTAGAAAACAAGATGCTTGTATCCTGTTGCCACTCCCTGGCATTCTGAAGTAGCCTACTATTAATGTAAGGAGGTTGCATCATGGCCTATAGCCCATGATGGACTTTTCCTCCAGAAATCTGTCCAGTCCCCTTTTAAAGGCATCTAGGCCAGATTCATTGTGTGATCATCCTTTATGCGTTGTAATCACCTGTGTGATTCCTCAAAGGGAGAAGAAACTGTTATGGGGAGGGGGGAAGATGACACTGAACAGAATCTGGGAAATTTGGAAGCCTAAATCTTCAGAGAGAGAGAGAGAGAGAGAGAGAGAGAGAGAGAGAGAGAGAGAGAGAAATTTCTAGTCCACTGAGCTTGCTATTTTCAACCCCCAAACCAGATGTACATCTTATTTGGCACAGCCCCAGCGAAAAGCCCTGTGAGTGCTTGGGCAAAAAAGAGGGATATGGAATGGTTTGTGATGCTGTAAATTCCTTGCTGTCATCACCTTGCGGAGAAGAAAAATGCAAACAGGCAGTTGGGAAACTGAGCTGTCAGTTTTCAAGAATCTGGGTTATAAGTCAAAGTGCAGTGCTGTATACCACTTGTCTGGCTCCATCCTGAATTAATTGGCACAAGCTTGATTACTTTTTCATTTATGCAAGAAGTGGAGAGGAATCTGAATTCTGAGTAGCTAGAGATGGAGAGAAATTAACGGCACAATCGGAATTGTCTGTTGATGCATGGCAGGACTGGCCCAAGGCATTTTGGTAGACCCCTCCCCAGAGGCTAGGAGCTGTGTGCCAAAATCCCTTAAGGTATCACAGGAGACACTAGTGTGTAACTCTTGGCTGCTGCCTGCAACACAGCGCTAACAGGAACATAAGGAAAACTTTGCAAGAGCAGACCAAAGATGTATCTTGCCCAACATTCTAACATTCTAACCATGCTGGACTAAAGAGACCTTTGGCCTCATCCAGAAAGGCTCTCCTTATTTGTGATGTGAGAGATGCACCACAGGCTCTGTTTTCTGTCTACTAGGGATGTGCAACACACACACACACACACACACTTTTTGTCATTATATTAATCTGTGTTAGTAAAACATACTTTGCTTCATTATTGATTCAATTCATCCTTTAACAAGTTTCATTCATTTTCATTATCCCCATTTTCATTTCTTTTTTTCCTTAATTTATTTCTTTTGCTTTGGGGGCATTACTAGGGAGTGGTGACAGGATGCAGGTATCTAGTTGTCTTGTGTGCTCCCCGAGGCATCTGATGGATCACTGTGAGATCCAGGAAGCTGCACCGATGGGCCTTCGGCCTGATCCAGTGGGGCTCTTCTTATGTTCAACCCAAGCCCAGATTGGGTTGCAAGTTATTATAGCTCCATCCCCACAGACAGGATAGCAAATTCTGTTTTATTTATCTTGTATTTCCCTCAGAATTTTACCTCAGAAATTTTACCTCAGAATGCCAGGTGCAAGGGAGTGGCAACAGGATGCAGATGTCTTGTCGTCTTGTGTGCTCCCTGAGGCATCCGGTGGGCCACTGTGAGATACAGGAAGCTGGACTAGATGGGCCCTTGGCCTGATCCAGCAGGTCTCTTCTTAAGTAATATCGCAAAACCAACAGAATTCCTCTGGTAATATCAGCGGACCCCAAGCGGAGGTGCTGGGCATGGCACAGCGGCCAGGTCTCTGCCTGGACAAATTCGGAAGCTGCAGCTGCAGGAGTTCAAAGCCTGCTAGGGCACTCCCTTGGCAGCTTGCGGAGAGAGGCTGGCACTTGCACCGAGGCCAGGCAGGCTCACGCACCACAGGCAGCACAGGACGGTGAACCAGTGATGTCATGCACCCACTACGCACCACTACGCGAGTACCGGTTTCTAGAAGTTGAGCTGGCCCCGCCCACTCGAAGCTGGCCCCTGCTATTTAACCAGGGAACAGTTGAAGCAATATATATATATATATACATCTCTAGAAAGCAAAGCAATAGAAGTTAAATCAACACTAACCACAAGCTGAAGTTATTACAAACATGATCACATCCATGGCAACCATCATGACATCACTTCCGGCTATGACCTCACTTCCGGTGGGCGGACCCTGACAAGTGCCAATCAAAAGTGAGTACCTGTTCCTAAATCATTTGGATGACACCACTGCGGTGAACTCTGCTGGGCTTTCAGCCTGCCTGAGCCTATTCAGATGGAGGTGGGAACCAGGCAGTACAGAGAGGCAGGAGACAGAGAGGAATTGGACCCTGTTTTAGAGCCACAGCAGCCAGAAGGAGGGGGTGGTGGACCCACAAACAGAAGTGATCCTGGGGGGGGGTGTCGGTGCCCGGGGGCACACATACAAGGGTTCGCCCCCCCCAAACAGGTGCCGCCACCTTTCCCCGCAACTTTGCCCAGCTCTGAAGTGCCACCTGCCCCTCCAAGACAAGACCAGCTGCACTCCAAAGAGTTGCCTGCCCCTTCTCAGAGCGGCTGGGTGGCTCTTCAGAGCTGTGCTGGGTAGCTCCAGGAAGCAACTTCCATGGTGTAAGCTGCTTCTCAGAGCGACCAGGCATGCTCCAATAGGCCTGCTGCCCCTTCTCAGAGGGGCGGACGGGCCTTTCAGAGGAGCCGCAGTAGAAGCTGCTTTTCAGAACAACAAGGCTACAAAGCACCACCTGCTTCTCACAGATGGGGTGGCCCTTTGGAGCCATGTCAGTTCACGCTGAGAAGCTACTTCCATGGCTAGAATTAGCTGTGAAAGCCACTTCCCAGAGTGGCTTCGCACTCCTACTCAGGAGTGGGGGTAGGTGGGTGTGAGAGTCACTGCCGCCACCCCCCCCCCCGCCCAGCGCCCGGGGCATTTTCCTCCCTTGCTTCCCCCTCTGGTCTGCCACTGCCAACAAGATCTTTAGGTGTCACCCTTCCCCACAGTGTCATAAGAACATAAGAAGAGCCCCACTGGATCAGGCCAAAGGCCCATCTTGTATGTCCAGCTTCCTGTATCTCACAGCGGCCCAC
This sequence comes from Lerista edwardsae, assembly GCA_029204185.1. Classification (NCBI taxonomy): domain Eukaryota; kingdom Metazoa; phylum Chordata; class Lepidosauria; order Squamata; family Scincidae; genus Lerista; species Lerista edwardsae. The sequence continues at coordinate 7,897,826 of JAJKFI010000017.1, read as the reverse complement.
CACATGCCTCAGGGAGAACACAAGACAACAAGACGCAGCCATCCTGTTGCCACTCCCTTGCACCTGGCATTCTGAGGTAAGAACATCCCTGCTGGATCAGGCCAAAGGCCCATCTAGTCCAGCTTCCTGTATCTCACAGCGGCCCACCAGGTGCCCCAGGGAAGTACGAGACAACAAGATGCTTGGATCCTGTTGCCACTCCCTTGCACCCAGTACTCTGAAGTAGCCTACTACTAATGTAATGTAAGGAGGTTGCACAATCCATCATGGATGGACCTTTCCACCAGAAATCCGTCCAATCCCCTCTTAAAGGCATCCAGACCAGATCCCATCACCACCTCCTGTGGCAAAGAGTTCCACAGATTAACTACCCTCTGGGTAAAAAAGTACTTCCCTTTATCTGTTTTAACTCTCCCAAACCCTCAGTTTTAGCAGATGCCCCCTGGTTCTGGTGTTTTGAGAGAGGGAAAAGAACACCCCTCTATCGACTCTATCCCTTCTGTGCATAATTTTGTATGTCTCTCTCATGTCCCCCCTCAGGCGTCTTTTATCTAGGCTGAAGAGCCCCAAATGCTGCAGGCTTTCTTCATAAAGGAGGTGCCCCAGCCCCGTAATCATTTTTGTCGCTCTCTTCTGCACCTTTTCCAGCTCCACTATGTCCTTTTTGAGGTTCAGCGACCAGAACTGTACACAGTATTACAGGTGTGGCCTTACCATCGATTTGTGCAATGGCATGATAATATTGGCATGATAATATTGGTATGATAAAAGTGTCACCTGGTGCTATCCTCATGCTCCTCCATCCCTCTAGTGGTGTCTCTGCTCCCATGTAAATCAAGAGCAGCCTGTCATTGGAATTCACATTCTTTGCCTTCTTAAACTACTTGGTTTTGCTTCCCACAAGAGAATGGGAAGAGTATTTCTTTGACAAAAGCAACAGGTTTCAGAGGGAGTGATTGGAAAAGGGACGGTGACAGGAGGATTTTGTATGAATGCCCTTGAAGAATCCTCTGCCCACAAGGACTGAAACGAAAAATTGGTGGTGGGCGGGAACAGCTGCTAGAAGCAGGGGCACAAATAGTACCTGGAAAATTAAGGTGAATGGAATGGGGCTGATCCGTAGGTCAGAAAGACTCCCAGCAATAGACATGTTTAAAGGATGTCAGCAGCCTTTCTTACACAGACTATAATTCTGACAAATTCACTTGCCACTGTGAATGCAGGTCTGCTTCAATTAATACCTTGGAACCCATTCTGCCCAGCTGTGGTTTTTTATTTTTTGCTTGCTACTTTGCAAATTACTCCCTGTTCTGTTTTACAATAGATTTCAAAGGAGAAATGCACAATAAGAGTAATTACCAAGCAGGAGAAGCCCAACAGTGGCTCACCTTCTCTTATCCATGATGGTAGGACATGCTCTGAGAGAGGCATAGGAAGAGCCCTGCTGGATCAGGCCAAGGGCCCATCTAGTCCAGCTTCCTGTATCTCACAGTGGCTCACCAGATGCCTCAGGGAGCACACGAGACAACAGGCTGCCTGCATTCTGTTGACACTCCCCTGCTTCGGGCATTCTGAGGTAAATTTCTGAGGTAAAATTCTGAGGGAAATATGAAGCAAATAAAACAGAATTTGCTATCCTGTCTGTGGGGAAGCAGCTATAATAACTTACAACTCAGGCTGGGCCTTAACAACAGAAGAAAAGCCCTTCTGGATCAGTCCAAAGCCCATCTAGTCCAGCTTCCTGTATCTCACAGTGGCCCACCAGGTGCCTCAGGGAGCACACAAGGCAACAAGATGCCTACATCCTGTTGCCACTCCCTTGTATCTGGCATTCTGAGGTAGCCTACTTCTAAAACCAAGAGGTTGCAGACACCCATCAGGCTTCCCAATCCTGAGCCCAGCAGCACCCGGGGTTCTAGCGATGCTGAAATATTGGGCGCAGTCCCAAAGAGACTTAAGCAACATCTGAAAACACTCAAACTCACTGAAATTTCGGCTATGCATCTACAAAAGGCAGCCCTTTAGGGAGGTGCCCACATACTGAGGAAATACCTCTGAATGTCCCAGGTCCTTGAGAAGGACCCAATGTTCGGAGTACACCGGTCACTACACCCTTAGTGACTGCGAAAGTACAATATTATTATTTTTATTAATTATTTTTATTAATATTAATTATTATTGATATTATTTATTATTAATATTAATACTATTATTAAATAATAATATACTGCAAAATAAAGCTTTGCTAATTTTGCAGATTTTGTTTCTGGATGCAAACCCTTTCATCTCTTGCATCCTTTGCTAGCTCTTTACATTTTTGCCTTGTGTTGAGAGTCTGGCCCTGTGATATGAGCACAACATGTAAAATTCCCCCAGGAGTACTGTAAAAAGGATTTGGTCCCTGGCCTGTAAATTGCCATCAGTCAACTGCCTTGTAATACAGGATAAATTGGAATGAAAAAAATATCTGTAATTCCACATTTGTTAATAGTACATGCTGGATCTGGCAGCTGTGAAAACATTTGACTTTTCCCTGTAGCAATATCAAAATACCTTCAGAAGCGTTTCCTTTTTTTTCTGCTCAAAGTAACACATTCCAAATCCAGACTGAAGGGCAAGGTTGCTGATGAGCTCTAAATAGCAGTATTAGATGCTGGCCTTGAAGACCCAAAGCTGTAATTTTAAAAGTACATCCTCCTGCCCTGATCTGGCAAAATAAAAGGAATGCCTGCTTGAAACTGAGGAACCAGAGAGGGCATCAGTGTGTGTCCATCCATATATAACTTCAGCAGAAACTCAGGGTGCAATCCTAACCTGGAGTTAGGCCGGCACAGTTAGGCCAGCTAAGTTTGGGACACTGTAAAGTATGTTTGGACTACTCTTGGAGTCTAAGAGGCCAGCACACAGACATATGCAATCTCCTCTGACTCCAAGAGTGGTCCAAACTCACTTTACAGTGGCCCTTGTGCAGGCCAAACTTTGCTGGCCTAACTGTGCCGGCCTAAATCCAGGTTAGGATTGCACCCTCACTCATTGCTTTCTGGCCAGGTCCCCTGAGCTCATGTTTTTAGATTACTGTTTTTAGAACGCTCTGGGGGTGTAATTTAGCTACAATTGGGGAAAATTAGGGAGGAAGACTTGCAATTGCACTAAGGGCTTCCACCCAGCTCCATTTCTAACCCCAACACATTCTTACTTCCAGGCTCAGGGGGAACCTGTGTTTCCTGTTTGATGGGAAATGAAATTTGCACAGCACTGATTGGCCAGCGATTGTGCAAAATCTTTAAGTAAATCCTTCTTATCAGACTGTGCACACCCCTTACAAATGACCTGACAACCTGAGGGGAAAATGTGAACCAGAGCCATAACTAGGGAGGAGCATGAGGGGATCCCGCCCCAGGAACTTTGCCAAGTGGGGGTGCACAAATGCCTCCAGGCTACGCCCTGGTTACAGTGGAGAAGGATGGGACGCTTGTTGCCGCCGCATCATGTGACCTGTCCGGGGACAACCTGGAGAGTGGGGCTCCTGGAGAGCAAGGTGCTTGTTGTGGCCACATTGCATGTTCCACCCTCCAGGGAGAGCCTGGATGTAACTGCTCATGGTGATCACTTCAATCAATCAATCACTAGTATTTATATACCGCTTTTCAACATAAAGTTCACAAAGCGGTTTACAGGCAAATAATAACATTAAAGTTAAATGGCTCCCTGTCCCAAAAGGGCTCACAATCTAAAAGAATGGAGAACACCACCAGCAACAGCCATGAGAAAGACACTGTGCTGGGGTGAAGAGGGACTTTCCCCAGTGGGCGGGGAAACTTCTGGGCTTTCCCCAGTGGGACCTCTGGGCTTTCCCCAGTGGGCGGGGCACTTGTGGCCACATCACTTGCCCTGTTCCTTCCAAGGGTGTAGCTAATGAAAGTGACGCCCAGTGCAGAGGACAAAATGTTTCCCGGAAGTAACATCACAACAGGAAGTGACATCATTTTATTTTAGTTTCCTCTGAGTTTTTGGCCATAACTTTTGATAGAGTAAACATATTACACTCTGGTTTGTTTCATTGCATTCTGCATGAAATTCCCTTTCCCCGTGATATACAACGTGATGGTATTATGCATACAGTATATACCAAAGTTTTCACAAAGCTTGTTGCCCCCTTAAGGTTCGTTGCCCGGTGCAGTTGCACCCCCTGCACTTCCTTAGCTACGCCCCCAGTTCCTTCTCCTGACTGATAGGTGTGGCTGATTCTCAGAGCCCAATCCTACGCATGTGCACTCAGAAGTAAGTCCCATGATCCTCAATGGGTCTTATTCTCTGGTAAATCTGCATAGGATTGCAGCCTAAGGGCACAATCCTCTATGTGCCATTGTGCCAATGCCAGCCGCTAGCCAACGGCACTAGCGCTGACGCGAGGGTGAATTTGGCTGGCGCAAGAGCCGTTCTGGGTGGAGGGCGGGCGGGTGGAGGGGAGGAGGGGGGGGGGGGGGGGGGGGCCCTTGCGGCATGCGGGTCGGGGGTGGGGGTTGGGGCTGGGATGTAGCCGTTAGGTAGCATCCAAACCTCGGTCCCATAGGCCAACTGCTCCCATTCAGGCTGCTATACAGCAGGCGCAGATCCGAGGAGCCCATGGGGGAGGATCCTGAGTGCTCCCAAGATGCATTGTATACATAGAGTTATCAGATACAAAATGGGAGACAGGGCCTATACCTTTAACCATTGTGTAGAAGATGATTTAGACGAGAGGATTAATGCCTCCGTTTGCCTGAAGATAACAGCTGAAGATCCAAAGGTTGTGAGTTCGAGACTACTGGAAGTCTCTGTGAGCAGCAGACCTTGCAGAACTGCGGCTGATTAAAAAAGCTGAATTCCAGCTGCCTCGTGTGAGGGGGAGTGTGCTGCTCAGCTGTGTCTCTGGGGGAGCAGGGAAGCCTCTTATCAGCCAGCAGAAGGGTGGCTAAGAAAGAAGGCTAAATCCAGAAAGATCCATCTGTATGAGTGTTGTTCTTGAAAGATAGAACGTTTCTGTAAATTGTAAAAACCTTCGGGTTTGTGAATAAAAGTCTGCCTATGTAAACCACCTTGAGTTACAGTCATTAGAGAAATCTAGTGATCTTAAGAAAGGCGGAATATAAATACAAGTTGTTGTTGTTGTTGTTGTTGTTGTTAGAAGAAGAAGAAGAAGAAGAAGAAGAAGAAGAAGAAGAGGGAATTTGGGCAGGTGCAGCTTTTGAAATCCTTCCATGATGAGCTGCACCTGCCCAAATTCCTGCTGCTATACAATGGTTAAAGGGATAGGCACACTGTCCCAGTTTGTATCTGGTAACCCTACCTTTAGAAGTTGTGGCTCATTACCTTGACTCTTTGGAATACTTTTTACCTGGTGGCCACCTCAAACTAGGAGGTGTTTTCACTCTGATAATTATTTATTTTATAAGAACCTCTGGTGAAGGTATGCTAATGTGGAACTAGTACTATAGCCAGCCTGGAGCTGGCCTTTGACCTTTAAGGGCACAATCCTAACCTGGAATTAAGCTGGCACAGTTAGGCCAGCAAAATTTGGCTGGCACAAGGGACACCGTCTGTGTGCTGGCCTGTCTGACTCTGAGAGCGGTCCAAACGCATTTTATGGTGCCCCTTGTGCCAGCCAAACTTTGCTGGCCTAACTGTGCCGGCCTAACTCCAGGTTAGGATTGCGCTCTAAGCTGCTTTGACAGTTGAAAAGCACAGTATATAAAAATGTCTTGCATAAATATATAACTACTGTTTCCTCTCCATTCACTTGGCTGGTTGCTGAAGGAAAGAGAATGCTGGTCTATTGGGCTAATCCAGCAAGGCAGCTTGGGGATTTAATGAATGCTTTTTGCTGAAAATTCTCAGATAGTCACTAGGCACAAACAGACACAAATGCAAACCCAGGCAGTCGGTTTCTGTAGCCATCTCCCCACATTTCCTCCCAAGTGCAGAGTGAGTTTGCAGAGTGGAACTGGATGTCAGCTGTCATGAAGGCATGCTTGGCAGGGTGGAAGGTTACAGAGTGTGATGGTGCACGTGGAAGGGACTTCCTCGGGGAATTCGACTTGCCAGCAACAAAGGCATTTGTATTTAACAGTCTGGTTAACTTGGAGCGCCGTCTTCGAAACATTTCCATGGAAACACGGGAAGTTTTGGTTCATTGTAAGTGACTTCATTTACTTTCTGATTGGGCTTGCTATGGAAGAACATGAGACCAAACGATGCTAGCTCACGGGGAAAAAACAGGAATATCAATCTGATTTGAATTCATTGCAGCATTCAGAAAGCAAGGCGCTGTTTGATTTGACCACTCGGTTTACTTCTATTATCAGCTAATGAAACTTTCCAAATAAGATTCCTCCTTCGATCGCCAAAAGCATGATTACACCAAATCAAAGGAAGTTGGGTATCTGCATCTTTTTTAGAAAAGCAGATGTCTGCCGGAATTGGGTTTGCTCTCTCTGTGCACAAAATTGAAGGACTTATGTTTTAGCACATTGTGTGGAATATGATCAGTATGTGCTCTGAGTACATGGTGCTCATCCTTTATGGTAAAATTGACTTGACCATTTGTGTACCTGATGCTAATGGTAACTCTGAATTTCTCTTACGTTTCTGGGGCGCATGTGGATTGATAATGTGGCATTGGAAGTACTTAAAGAAAGAAGTACTTTGGAAGTACATAAAGTAGAATAAAGTACAATTGAATTGGAAAGTAAAATTGGAAGTACATAAAGAAGAAGTACTTTGGACTTTGACATTCATACTCGATGTCCAAAGTACATTTCACCCAGAATCCTTTTTGTTGTTAGGCGACAGCTGGATGTGGGAATTGCAAAACGCATATTTTTCTGTCACATGTGAAAGCTGTGGCATAGCTAAGGAGGGTGCAGGGGACAATTGCACCAGGCAACAAGCTTTAGGGGGGCAACAAACTGAGCTTTTCACTAGTGTCCAAAATTGTGAAAACCTTGGTAAGTATGAACAATACCATCATGCTGTATTTCATCAGAAAGGCAATTTAAAGCAGAATGAATATCAGTATTCTATCAGATGTCATGGCCGATTAACTGGAAAACCTTTTATTTATAAAAATTGATTTCATCATGGAGATGGGAGCTACAAAATCTACGAACCCAGTAGCAACGCCTTAGCAACGCCACTTTGTGAAAGCACCCATAATGTTTAGGCTGTTATTTATGCATTATGTTTATATCCTGCTGATTCAAAATCTCCATGAGTGGAGTTACAATGGGCATGCGCTATGACTCATGAGTCAAATCACAGGGTGTAGTGGCCGGTACCCGCCCCCCCCCCCCCGAAAATATCATCTGGTGTCTCCTGGCCTCTGGGAGTCCTTGGAGAGTTTTTTCTAGGAGAATTTGGACACAAACCAAGAGCCCCAGCTGTTTGTAATCTTACTGTGCAAATGATCATTGACGAAGTAGCTAACAAGCGTCTGTGTGGGATTGGCCAGCCAATTAATTTTGGCCATTTTTGGCTGGTGTTTTGGCCGATAAAAGCCTGGTGTCGGGGCCTTTACTTTGCCCCCCCGGACCTTGTGCGAACGCTAGCAGGCTGCGTTGTCTGGACGGTCGCCTGAGACACTCCCATATCCTGCTGGTGGCTGTGTTGCTTGGGGCAGGATGATTGGTTGTAAGTATGGGCGCCTGGAGACACCTCTGAAATTCAGCGGTGCTCCTGTGTTCTACGTCTGTTAATGTTTGTAGTTGTTTGTGTGTAAAAGTGTAAGCAAAGTCCTGTCATTTCTATGGAAAAAGCCTTGAAAAGCATTTATTCCTTCCTCTACCCAAAAGAACCTGCAGCCCCTGGCAGGAGCCGTGGCTGTGTCGGAACACAGGGTCATAACTCGACTCATGACTCATGACTCGTGGCTTCTGCACATCTCTGCCCTTTCAGCAGTGCTGCTTCTACTGAGGTTTCACTTCACAGCTCAGCCGCTGAGAGGTGCTCCGCCTTGGCAGAAACAAAGTTCCAGAAGGGCCTCCCAAGTCATAATTGGGCTCTCCTAGCATCTCCCTCTCCCACACGTCATGGTCTGCGCCCAGCGGTGTCATGCAGCCGGAACACTGGGCGGGAGGAACGGGTGAGCGGCAGCCCGCCTGTTGCGTACCGCTCCGTTTCGCCATCTTCCCCGCCCCATGGGGCAGGGAAGACGGCGAAACGGAGCGGTACGCAACAGTCAGGCTGCCGCTCACCCGTTCCTCCCGCCCAGCATTCCAGCTGCATGACGCCGCTGTCTGCGCCTTCACTTGTAGTGTTCTTTGCTTCTGAGGCCTCCTTCTGTCTCTCCCTCCTAGAGCTTTGGCAGAAGAAGCACTGCTGAAAGGACAGTGCTGAGTGAGACCAGTTATGAAGGATAATGTATACATTATCTGGATAAAGGTCCAGATGGCTTCCTTGGGCCAACTCTGGCTTTTGGGCCTTTTGTTTGATACCCTGACCTTCCTGCCAGAGGCAGAAGGAGTTGCTGATGGACTCAGGGGCTGGATGATGGGGAAGAGCCAGTCCCAGAAGGTGATCCAATCTAGGTTCCCAGCTTCTCCATCCAGAGAGGGGCGGGGTCAGTGGTGTTATTCTACCGGAACGCTGGGCAGGACATCCAGGTGATCGACAGTCCGCCTGTCACGTTACGCAGCGTTACGCCGTTTGCGTAACCAATTACACTGCTTGCATATGTTACGCAAACGGCGGAACGCTGCGGGACGCGATGGGCGGGCTGTCGATCACCTGGATGTCCCGCCCAGTGTTCCGGTAGAATAACACCTCTGGGCGGGGTAGAAGGAGCCGCAGGTGAGCTCAGGGCTGGTGAATAGTAAAAATGCCAACTCACAGGAGCAGCCCTTCTGCACAGCCTTCTCGGGCATAGAATTCCTTTAATAAGGGGTTTCCCAAACTTCTAAGGGCCAAGAGGCACTTTCATATGAATTAAAAGTGGAACAATTCTAAGGATAAAGCAATATCTTACTTCAAGAGAGGCATGCTAAAGCAAAAAGAAAGCTTCCATAGAAAACAATAAAAACGTGCACCATTTAATTCACCCATTCTTACCTTCCCCCTCTGCTGAGGGCACTCAAGGCGGCTTACATAAAATCAAACATGGCTATACATTACTATATCGGTATAAAACAATGCAACAATAAAACCACAGAACACCAGGGGTGATAGCACACGTTATAAAAAAGCACCAGCAGCTGATATGAATATAAACTATAGGGACATAAAACTGTAGCAGCACAGAATAAACACAGCAATAAATGATTGATATCAGCCCAGAGTGCATAATCTGACTATGTCCATGTGCACTAAAAGGCAGCCTGCAAAAATTGCGCATGACTGTCAGCTAGTATCAAAGCCTCAGTACGAGATGCAGATGTGTGCCATCCTCCCTGACTGAGAGAGTGGTCCAAACATACTTTATGGTGGCCCTTGTGGTGGCCAAACTTTGCTGGCTTAGCTTATGCCGGCCTAAACTCCAGTTTAGGATTGCGCTCTCAGTTAGTTGACTGCATCGACTGGGTAATGCCCCAGAATGCCTTGCAGTGCCACAGCTGGCGCAGGCCCGCGACTTTTTCACAATCCAACAAAAATTGCACCCAAGAGCCTGAGCATTGCTGTCGCCACTCAGAATGGCTCTGATGGCGAGGGGGAGGGGCCGCTTGCCTGGCACATTTAGCGCCTGCAGTACTTACCACACCGTACCCCCTCTAGCTATTCTACTGAGCCAGTTTGTGTGCCACTATATCAGATGCATTCTTCGAAAGTCATGACAACAGGTGGTCAGATGCATCCAACTTTGTTCTTTATTTCTCTCGAGCAGAGTGACAGCTGCTCCTGGCACAGTTGCTCAGCACTTCCTCCGACAGACCTGCAGCTGTGCGGACAGCTTGAGCAGAAACCTGGTGCCAGCAAGCCATAAAAATATATCTGGCCAAAACACTCCCCCCGGCCAATAGTCTATAGCTAGTCTCAACCAATGATTGTATTTTGCCACTAAATATGAACATGAATGGCCCTTCGCCCCCCTAGGAATCCGGAGTCGCTCCCTTTAACCCTCTGAGTGCCGGCCAACCAAGAAGAAAAGCTCTTTGCAGAGGAATCGGGAGGGGGGGAGGAGGGAGAATGAAGTGGGCGGAGTTAGCCTTAATTTTAACTAGTGGAACTGAGTTCCCCCGCGTTCCCCCTGCATGACATCACTGGCCCTACTGCATATTCCATGGTAACAAACCACTATAGTGTACCTCCCAAGAAGAATTGCCAACTTTTTTCTGGCTAGGGATCTTTTTTTTCTGGCTAGGGCAGTGATGGCGAACCTTTTGGGCTTGGCGTGTCAAAACTTCATCAAATGCTTAACTTGAGTCTGCTGGTGTGTCAACCCCTGCTCCCAAACAAAAGGGAAAATTCCTTATAATCATTTATTTAAAGAAGAAATAGAGTCCAATCATGTGTCCAGTCCTCCCCTTCCTTTATGTATTACATAAAGAAACTTCAAATGATTACAAAAATGAAAAATGAGTTAAATAAACTCAGTTTTTGTCAGGTATTGGTGAACGCTGGTGTGTCACCCCAAACGCTGTGGTGTGTCACCTTTGACACGCGTGTCATAGGTTCTCCATCACTGGGCTAGGGCCTCTAAGAACAGAAAAAGAGCTGGAGAACCCGCATTTTCTAGCATGCACCTGCAGAGATGGGGGAAAGCTTTGCTTGTTTAAGTTCTGTTTGCCACCCAACTATTCAAGGATAGGAATCCAGCCAGAAAAAAAGTTGGCAGGTCTACAATCTGACAAGCAAGGAGATTTTTGGTTCCTAGTACTCTTATCAATTTTCTATAATTGAATCTTGACTATGGCCTTCAAGCTCCACCTGTGCTAGTATTTGCACAGATTTATTAGCAGTTTCGTAAGCAGATTCCTGGGATGTCTCCTAGTACAGGTCTGTACCAGAGTTTTTCCTAGGTGTAGGAAAGAGAGAAAGGGGATAATCTGGAGACAGGGTTGTGGTTCAGAAGACAGGGCACAGTTAATTCTTTGCACCCAAATGCCACACCGTTTATTTTTCTTCTAGAAAGACCATGTTTGCCCAGGTTTATGTTGGAACAAGAATCTTTTGCTTAACACTTTGGATTGAAAATAATGGGAACTGCCTAAGACGCAAACAGGCACCAAGTTCCCATATTTTCTGTATAGCAGAGCAAACTTCAGCAGCCAGGCTGGTCTCACTTGTATGTGAAAAGTCATACCTGCCCAAATTCCCTTGAGTATTCCACTCTTAAAGGTAAAAACGTAAAGGTTTCCCCATGACCGAATGGTCTAGTCGTGACCGACTGTAGGGGGCGGTGCTCATCTCCGTTTCTAAGCTGAAGAGGCACCCCCAGTATCCACAGTTTCAGGTATCCACGTGGGAACCCCAGCAGATATCAGGGCATGTCTGTACAAATTTTCCTAGGAGTAGACATGCATAGGATTGTGCTGTAAGTAAATGATGCTTTGTGGCCCTGCTCTTTGGGGTAGTTAGGGCAGAATAAGGCTTTAGACTGCTGTATATAAATTGTTGAGTTTCCCTGCAGTTTAGAGGTGTGGTTGTACCAGTCCCCACCTGCTTTCAATATTTATCACCCCCCAATTACACTTCCAAGCTAAACTACTGTATAGGATTGTACATAGGCATCCCGTGCCTATGGTTGTATTTTAGGAAATGTATTACTAAAAGGTTTGTGTGCTCCAAATGTTCTCATTTTCTAGGGCAGTGGTATTCAAACTTTTTAGACCAGGACCCACTTTTTAGAATGGCACTTGTATTGGGACCCACCGAAAATAATGTCATTAACCTAGAAGTGATGTTGTGGCAGGAAGTGACACCATCAAACAGGAAGTGCTGTCATTGCAACGGAAGAAAAAGACACTCCTGTAATGCAAACCGGCATTCTTGGACTGCCGCAGTTGTACAAACATGAAACATCCCTGACAGAAAACAAGATTAGGACAAAATATGATGTAAAAGCACTGAACTAAAAACAAAATTAAAAAAAATCCTCACTTGAAAAGTCAAATTGTTGACACTCACAGAAGGATATAACAAGAGTAAGGTCTGAAGTTTTCAAAATGGCTGCTGTACTAGGGACACCTATCATTTCCTGGCACCTGACCCTGGGTCACTTGAAAGGCTCTGAGTTGTTGCATTGTTGCATTGTTGCATTTGAGCAACCATGTGAGACTCTTTTAAAAAGGTAAAGGTTTCCCCATGACCGAATGGTCTAGTCGTGACCGACTGTAGGGGGCAGCGCTCATCTCCGTTTCTAAGCCTGTAGAGCCTATGTTTGTCCAAGAACAAGCTTCTGTGGTCATGTGGCCAGCCTGACTATACGCTAAGGCGCATGGAACGCCGTTCCCTTCCCACCAAGTGGTCCCTATTTATCTACTTGCATTTAGGTGCTTTCAAACTGCTAGGTTGGCAGGAGCTGGGACAAGCAACAGGAGCTCACTCTGTCGCGCGGTCTTAAAACTCCCAACCTTCCGGTCAGAAAGCCCAGCAGCAGTGGTTTAACCCGCTGAGCCACCACGTCCAGCTCATGAACAGGACAGTTCTTTTCAGGACTACTAACAGTTCAAAGCTGGTCCCACTGGCTGTAGCATCTTGTGCAGTGTGCATTGGAAACCAGCCCCTAATTGGGTTGCCAGCAGCCGTGGGAGTTGATGAACAACCATAATGAATTGTCTCCTTAATGCCTTTATTGGTGCATCTACCTGCTTAATTGAGATGATTACTTCCTCCGCCTGCCCTTCTCCTGCCTCCCTCTGAAAGCCACCCCCTTTAACAGCTCAGTTAATAAGGAGAGGAACAGAGATTAGGAATGCGATTTCAGCACATGGAGACACCAGAGACAAAGCTTTTCAAATCCCTGCCAATGCACAAGTGGTGCGTCAGTCACCGTGGCGATAACAAACACATGCTCATTAAATTGGCATTTAACCCGGTGCCCCAATGGGTGACGTTCGCATTAGCCATCATTTAAGCCAATATTGCTGCAAGTTTCAGGCGGGCTAATGATGGATTAATTAGCAGCCGGTGGAATGGAGTGAGCCATCTTGACTCAATAGAGGCATCGCTGCAAAAAGGGTCCTACCTATAATTAGCTTAATTTAAAACGCCACGGTTGAGCAAGCAATTAAGAAAATCAAACCACAACTTCAAGGAAAGAAACCATAATTCTTCCCATAATTGTCAAGACTTCTGGCAGAATTCTTCTCTCCCTTAGATGGGAAATTGTGCATGACCAGCTCTGTTCTGTTTGAAAAGGAACAGAGAGATACATTTCACTAGCAAAATGCGCTGCTTGTTTTTAGACAGTTTTAGAATGAATATTTGGTGGGCGGGGGGTGGGGGAAACAACATTGCAATGGTTGGGAGCTGTTCTCATCTACGCACATTCATTCTGATGTGGGTGCAAACTCTTGTATGTACAACTGTAAGTGTGGATCGGGGGCATAGCTAAAGGAGTGCAGGGGGGTGCAATTGCACCGGGCAACAAGCTTTAGAGGGGCAACAAGCTGAGTTTGACACTAGTGGCCCAAATTGTGAAAACGTTGGTATGTAGGAATAATACCATCATGTTATATACCATTCGATTCAAAATTCAATGCAGAATGTAATAAAACAAACCAGAACAGAATATCTTTATTTTGATAAACGTTGAGAAACAAGAAAGTGAAATACAACTGTGATGTCACTTCCTGTTGTGATATCACTTCCAGAGCATCATTTTGCCATCTGCACCAGGTTACACTTTCATTAGCTATGCCAGTGGTGTGGAGGACTCTCTCCATATGATCAGGAACCCTGCATTTCCAGGCTTGGGTGACAAGGATGGAGCCTGTTACCACTATACCACCACCCCCATACCAGGGGTTCCCAAACTGTGAGCCGAGGCTCCCTGGGAAACTGTGGAAACCAGTTAGAGGGGCCACAAAATCTTCATGAAAAACCCACACATAACAAAGTACACACACATGGGGCTATGGGGCTACTTCTACCTGTGCCAGCTCCATCGTTGGTGTAGCATTTTTCTGGTGTCAGAGGCATGTGCGGTGTCTGAAAGAGGGGTTAGGATATGGTGGACACCAATGACTCCTCCTGTCTCCCATGCACTTTCTACATCCCTCCCATGCCATGCCCCAATCCCTGTTTTGGCCACTCCGCTGGTGGAGTTGTGCTAGTATCTGCATGATGTCTGAGCTACGTTGGCATGGTGTTTTCCTGGTATTGTGCCAGCATCTGTGGCACCTCCATGGGCAGGCAGGCTTCTACACCAGCTGAATTTGTGTCCATGTACATCTACCACTGTATTTTGAGGACAGGATTGGGCCTTTAGGGCACAATCCTAACCTGGCATTAGGCCGGCACAGTTAGGCCAGCAATATTTGGCTGACACAAGGGCCACTGTAAAGTGTGTTTGGACCACTCTCGGAGTCAGGGAGGATGGCACACGTCTGTGTGCTGGCCTCTCTGTCTCCGAGCATGGTCCAAACATACTTTATGGTGTCCCTTGTGCCAGCCAAACCTTGCGGGCCTAACTGTGCCAGCCTAAGAGCGCAATCCTAATCTGGAGTTAGGCCAGCAAAGTTTGGCTGGCACAAGGGCCACCGTAAAGTGTGTTTGGACCACTCTCGGAGTCAGGGAGGATGGTGCACATCTGTGTGCCGGCCTCTCTGACTCCAAGAGTAATTCAAACATACTTTATGGTGTCCCTTGTGCTGGCCTAACTGTGCCTGCCATAACTCCAGGTTAGGATTGCGCTCGTAGTGTGATAAATTGTCCTGCCGGGCTGTAGCATATTTGCCACATGGGATGGATTATTGCTGAGCTCTGGTGATGAAAGATGAACGGTCCTCTTGCCCACCAGTGACCTGCTTTCCCCCTTTTTTCCTGAAGTGCAGCCTTCTAATGAATGCATCGTGTAGCAGAAAGATCATGGGCTCTAAGTAATATATTGTAGATGAAACATTGATATTGTTCAACTGGGCAGAACTGAAACACTGTCAGTATATATTTAATGGATCGTTTTGACAGCTCAGAGCTCGGCTTGCATTTATTGTGGGGAAAAAACATGATTTATAAGCAAATCTGCGCCGCAGTATTAAAGGGTAATTTAGGCGCCAAACTCTGATAAATTATGAAGTATCCACTGCTGTCATGTTTTAAAAACAGTGAGTGGAATTGGATGTTTAGCATTACAACATGTTTTCTTGTTTGATCACCTCTGAAAACTGGGCAAGAGGCACTTTTTCAAGTGGTGTTCCTCTTATATTTAGCAGGGGGAGAGCAATTGTCCCGATTCATCCCAGCACCGTGTCTTTTCTAGTGGCTGTTGCTGGTGGTGTTCTGCATTTTTTAGATTGTGAACCCTTTTGGGACAGGGAACCATTTAACTGTATTATTATTTGCCTGTAAACCGCTTTGTGAACCTTGTGTTGAAAAGCGGTATATAAATACTTTTGATTGATTGATTGATTGATTGATTGATTGATTGATTGATTGATTGATTGATTGATTGAAAAAGAGCCTGGCAGGTTTGGCGCATGGCCAGCCAGCTGCTTCTAGAAAGCTTCCAAGGAGTATACAAAGGCAACAACCTCCTACTCTTGTTTGCTGCCAGCATATGATACTCAGAGATAACATGCCTTTGAACATGAACTACTGTAAATTATTGTTGTTGCCTGGCAAGCCTTTTTATTTCTTTCATTTGATGCATGAATGTTTATGTATGTACAGTATATCTAGATACCTTCCAAGAGAGCATGGCCCCCGGTGTCTAACATTACTCAAAGAGCCCAATCCTAACCTGAAGTTAGGCCAGCACAAGTTAGGTCAGCAGTTTGGCCAGCACGAGGACTACTGTAAAGCACTTTTGGACCACCGTAAAGCACTTTTGGACCACTATCGGAGTCAGGGAGGATGGCACACGTCTGTGTGCTGGCCTCTCTGACTCTGAGAGCAGTCCAAACGTACTTTATGGTGCCCCTTGTGCCAGCCAAACTGTGCTGGCCTAACTGTGCTGGCCTAACTCCAGGTTAGAATTGTGCTCAAAAGCAGGTCTGATGGCAAGAAGTCTCTGACCTGTGGAAAGAGGAAAGCTACACTTTTGCTGATCAGCACTATTTCCCCAAACCTCTCAGTCAGGCTGGCTTAAAAAGGCCTTGCCTAACTCTTATTCCTTGGAAAATCCAATGGGTGACCGTACCGTGCTTGGCCAGCTCATTTGCTCCTGTGGACAAAAGAAATCTTCGATGACAGTGATTTTCAACATTTTCCTTCTTGGGCCAACAATGTTGGTGGCACAGGTTCAGGTCACCCCATAGTGGATGCTGGGGCTTACTCTTCTGAAAGGGTACAAATGTCCCCTTGCCCCTGACCCCAGGAGACCTCCAGCAAGTAGGACTGGGCTGCAACCTGATATTGGCAAGTGTCGGCCAACTGGGCCCAGGTGGTCATAAGCAACCAATTGGATGAACCAACTTCATCAATCTAGAGTTAACATCACCTTAGAGTGCAATCCGAAGCTGTGCTAGAATAGCGAGGCCTGCGCTGTATCCAGTGCTGCTCTGGTGTGCTGGGGAGCCTCCCCAATGGTTTCCTCAGATCTGTGCCTGCTAAAGAGCTAAGTAGCAGGCACAGAGCCAAGGAGGCCTCGTGGCCTGAATCTGGGCCACGTGGTCTGGGGACGGAGGCTTGGATGTGGCCTAACAGCTGCATCCCGTCTCAGCCACCCCTCCCCAAGCTGGCACACCTACTGGCCCACCCACTCCCATCCAATTCCTCCCTCCCTCCCCACACCCAAAACCACTCTTGCACCAGCCAAATTTAGATAGTGCAGGATTGGCGCTGCGGCACCTCTGCCCGGCACCATTGGGCTGACATTGCTGCTAGCATTGGCCCAATGGCGCTCTTAGGATTGCGCCCGTAATACGGTAAGGTAAGGTGATTTTAAATTTTTACGAATAAAATAACAGTAAACTATTTGATGAACTCTGAGCTTCATTAATTTCTTGCTCTGGTATTTCCACGGCTTCATTAACAGTCAATTAAGCTTCCTGTCAATCAATTTTTAATTGAGCTTCTATCAATTTCACAGCATATACACCATTCTCTGTCCTAATGTAGTAGTTTTAAGAAAAAAATAAGTGTATGACAGCCCAATGCTAACCGACTTTCCAGCACCAATGCATCCACAATAGAGCCCTCAAGGTAAGGTTATTCCCTACTTTCAGGAGGCCTCCGTGATTGTTTCCCCCCCATCGCAGACTGCAGCGCACACCCTGTTGGCATGGCTATAACAATGCTGGAAAGTTAAGTAGAATTGGACTCTTAGTTTGCTAGTCCAATGGTTCTCAAACTTTTTAGACTAGGACCCACCTTTTAAAATGGCACTCGTGTCGAGACCAGCGGTGTCATCCTGGCAGAACGGCCCAGTACACCGTTCTACTAGTTCCGTGGACGGGCCCGGGCCGCACCGCCTCTCCCGAGGACGGGCGAGCTGCTCCTGGGCCCCCCGCCCTCCCGCGCATCCGAATCGCTCTGAAATGGAGCGTTTCCAGGCGCAAGGAGGCACAGGGAGGCGTGGCTGGCCTCCGCCATAGGAGCGGAGGGCTACCAATCATCCGGGCGTTCCGGTTCCTGGCGCGCCCGGATGACATCATTGGTCGAGACCCACAGGAAGTGATGTCATTAACCTGGAAGTGATGTAATAGCCAGAAGTGACATCATCAAGCAGGAAGTGCCATCAGTGTGACATAATCAAATGGCAGTCCTAGAATGCAAACTGGCATTCTTGGACTGAAGCAATTGCACAACCATGAAACATCCCTGAGAGAAAGCAAGATGAGGACAGAATATTAAATAAAAGCACTGAACTAAAAACAAAATTTATAAAAAAAACCCTCACTTGAAAATTCAAATTTTCAAAACTCACAAAACGAATATACTGTAGTAAGAGTAAGGTCTGCATTTTCCAAGATGGCTGCTCCCAGCTTTCCGCGACCCACCTGACATCAGGTCGCGACCCACCAAGTGGGTCCCAAACCACAGTCTGAATAACACTGTGCTAGTCATTCAAAATCCAGGCTGGAGAGTTGGAGTCACGTGTAGGGAAGTTTTTTCTCACCTCATGCTGCTTTTGGTGGTTGGTTGTGCTAAAAATACATCATTCACCTGTAAGGTGTGTGGAAGTCTTGAGCTTTTTCTGCAAGGCATCAAGACTATAGTTTTCCAGGCTGACAGGACAAGATGTTGATAAATGAGAATTTCTCACTTGTCACTTCATGTCATGTTGTGTTTTACATGCCAAAATCTTCCTTTTCACTTGCAAATTAATGAGACTTTCCACTTTAAAAAACAAAACACCCCTCCCCCCCAAATCAAAACACTAGCAACAGAATGTCCAATTAGTTGATAGGCACCTCAGGGTCAGAAGACCTGTGATTCTTTAAGCAGCCGTTTCTTTTGAGAGTAGCTCTCCTCCTTGTCAGTCAAATTATATGGTGCGTCAATCAGAATATGTTTTTAAGGGTTTCGAAGGGAAGAATTGGCTTTATTAAAACAAAAATTAACTATTGGTAAAACATTGGCAAATTGCCCGTCACTATGATGGGTTGTGTGTATGTGCACCGAGAGAGCTTTCATCGTGCTCGAGCCCCCAGGTAGCAATGTAATGTGCAACCCCTCCTTATAGGATCCTGAGCACTGATGGCAAACCAGCCAATATCAGAGGTGAGAGGCAGGTGTGGCCCTCACCAGAACAGTGTCCCCATGTGCAAAGCTTTATCTTTCCCACAGGAATGGTTGGGAACCATTCACTTATATGGAGGAAGTCAAAAACACACAGAAAAACACACTATTGGAATAAGGGCTATTATGCATTTGCTCTTTTCAGGGTGACTCAACTAATTAAGAGCCCAGCTAGACTCTACCTGTATAGGTCTTTTCTGGGCTCTCATAAAAACACCTCCCACTGGATCAGGCCAAAGGCCCATCTAGTCCAGCTTCCTGTATCTCATAGTGGCCGACCAGGTGCCTCAAGGAGCACATGAGACAACAGGCTGCCTGCATTCTGTTGCCACTCTGTTGCACCTGGCATTCTGAGGTAAATCCTGAGGTAAACACATTGGTGGCCAGTCAGATTCTCCACAGCATTTCTCTTTGGCAGCCATCGGAACCAGATGCTCTTCTTCAGACATGTACTTATAGGAACATAGGAACAGCCCCACTGGATCAGGCCAAAGGCCCTTCTAGTCCAGCTTCCTGCATCTCACAGTGGCCCACCGGATGCCTCAGGGAGCACACGAGACAACAAGATGCCTGCATCCCGCTGCCACTCCCCTGCATCTGGCATTCTGAGGTAGCCTACTACTAATGAAAGGAGGTTGCACAACCCATCATGGCCTACAACACACTGGACTGCCCTCCCTCCCTCCCATTCTGCCCTCCCTCCAACCTGTTCCCAACTTCCTTCTGCCCCAACATGGCTGGGCAAACACAGCTGGCCTGAGACCAAGTTACCTGGCGGTCCTGCTGGCATTGCTGGGCTGACGCTGCTCTCTTCATCCGCCCAGTGATTCTTGTGCTGGCGCGAACATGCCTTACAGCACGTTTGCAATAGCTCTGGGCCAACACAGTGGACTTGCGTTGGCCAAATGCGGGCTTTGGATTGCACGGCTGAGTCTTTTTCCACGGCATAACGGAGATTCCAATGTAGGTTTTAGACAAATTTTTGATGCTTCCCAAGGCATATTGTATGAGCTTGTTCATTAGACTTTCCATGACGTGTCTTTTACTATAATTCTTCCAGCGTAGGAAGATAGTGTTTATTCCAAATACATTGTTACCAACACATGAACAGTTATTAAAAGATTTCCAATTAATTTTTGTTGTCTCTTATTTGCCACATTTTTTAATTAGGAAAATTCCAATTAGTAGGAAATAGAGTTTTCAAGACACTCTTTCCATTCGCATTACTGGAGTGTACCGAGTCTATTGTGTTTGCCCACTGTCAAGCAGCATCTCCATAATTTATTCGGGATGATGAATGCGTCGTAATTTTGTTCATGCATCCAAGGTTGCATTTTAAAGCTTTCCTCTTAATTTTAAGTAATGAAATGATTTACACTTCCTGGCATGATTTATTTTCATCTTCTAGTGCGGATAGGCTGACAATTTCACATTAATCTTAGACTCAGCATTTTACTGTCGCAAGTATTGGAAAAGGGCAAGTGTCATTATTATTAAAAATAATATTAAACCCATATTTCTGTCAGGATGTGGAGTCCTACTGGAATCTCTGCATTTCCCCAGCCAGGAAAATATAAAGCTTTTCTTTTTCTTTTTTAAATGAGAGTGCAATCCTAACCTGGAGTTAGACCAGCACAGTTTGGCTGGCACAAGGGCCACCTTAAAGCATGTTTGGACCACTCTCAGAGTCAGGTAGGATGGCACACATTTTTGAGCTGGTCTCTCTGACTCCGAGAGTGGTCCGAACATACTTTACAGTACGGTCCCTTATGCCAGCCAAACTTTGCTTTAGGATGCTTTAGGATGTCAGGGAGGATGGCACATGTCTATGTGCTGGCCACAATTTGCTGGCCTAACTGTGTTGGCTTAACTCCAGGTTAGGATTGTGCCCTGAGTTGTGTTGGACATTAGCAAACCCACTTTTGCCACGAAAACCTCCTCTTCTCTCACGTTTCTTCAGCAACTAGAATCACCACCTTTTTTGGGGGGGGGGGAAGCATTCATGTGCTTTAACAGTTTCACGACAGCTAGACATTCAACAGATGCAGCCTCTGCCCCTACTCTCCATCCTGGGGAAGGCTCTTTATTTGTTGAATTTCTAATACATATAATGAAACAGGGTATCCATGTTTAAAATAAAGCAAATAAAATATTAAGTAATCTTGGAAAAACGTTGAGCATCTCTTGACTTGAGCTTTGACCTCTTCAGACCCTCTGTCTAAGCCTCCTTAATGTCATTTCTGTGGCTTCTTTATACATTAACTAAAGTTTCCCTTATATTAAAAACAAAATGTTGAGCAGCTTTTAAAAACAACAACAACATTCTACTGTATATACTCCATTCCTTGGCCTAATTTGACAGTATGAATTAAAAGAAAAGTCATCCATTCATCTACATTGTCTACATTGGAGGCTTTCTGGGTCTTTTTTCTGAAAGAGCTCCTGCTACATGGCAGCTAGCAATTCAACAGATGCAGCTTTCCCTCCCACTCTCTGCATCCACAAAGGCTTCATTTGTTGAACTCCTGCTTGACCTGGATGATTAAATGTACATGAGCTCTTCCAGAGGAGAAGAAAATGTGGCTACTATTATCATGATTGACCCTCTCCATGCCTTCTAACTATAAGAGACAGAGAAGAAGAATGCATATAGTTCCACATTGTCCCTTATAGCAGTGGTCTTCAACCTTTTTCATGATGCGACCCCAATAAATAAATAAATAACTGAAGTATAGGACTGGGGACCCACCACCAATAGCCACCTCCCTCCTGGGACCTGATCTGCTCCCATCGGCATCATCCGTGCCCCATTTGCCGATATCTCTTACATATCCACAACAGCCCTGGGAGATAGCAGGCTGAGCAGACCTGGGCTTAGGAGCTTCAGGGGAAGAAGTGTGTATTAAGAAGAGTTTTGAGAAGGCAATACCATGATTAGACTGGATCCACGCCCTCTCTTGCACAGGCTTGGATAGTTTGCCGTGACCCCCAAAATGAAGCTTCACAATCCTATTGGCAACGCTTCGCGACCCACAAGTTGAAGAACACTGCCTTGTAGTATTGGCGAAATGCATGAATTGCATTGCGTTGCATTCCAAATGTCTGTTTTCACTAGAGACTGGGAGAGGTGACAACCACTTCCAGCAATCTACCACCTGGAGAAGACCTAGCTTGTATTTCTCCAGGGCTCAGCAGGGCTCATTTGCCCTGCAAGAAGACAGATGCACTTCATGAGCCAGGCTCATACCCAAAATTAGGGTTGCCAGACAACCACTGGGACAGAATGCCTATACCTTTCACCATTGTACAGAAGAGGGAATTTCGGCAGGGGCAGCTTTTTGATAGAAGGTTTGCAGGAAGCGTGGTGGCGTGGTGGCACAGCGGGTTAAACTGCTGCTGCTGGGCTTTCCGACCGGAAGGTTGTGAGTTCAAGACTGTGCGACAGAATGAGCTCCCGTCGCTTGTCCCAGCTCCTGCCAACCCAGCAGTTTGAAAGTACCTAAAAATGCAAGTAGATAAATAGGGACCACTTCGGTGGGAAGGGAACGGCGTTCCGTGAGCTACGGCGTACAGTCATGCCGGCCACATGACCACGGAAGCTTGTCCTCGGACAAACGCCGGCTCTACAGGCTTTGAAACAGAGATGAGCACCGCCCCCTACTGTCGGTCACGACTAGACCATTCGGTCGCGGGGAAACCTTTACCTTGCAGGAAGCAGCTCACCACCCTGAGATAGAGAGCCATCAAGGTCGCATCACTCCGGAGAAGAAACACGCAGACACAGGAGATAAGGCTGCAAGGAATCTATACTAACGAACAGAGTTTCCAGCAGCAAAGCATAAACAGTTCAGTAAAGTTCCTTGGGTCAGACACTCACCTCTAACAACTATCCCACACCACACAGGTGATCCTGGCTCTGCTTAATTATTTCCCAGGGCCAATCAGAAACAGGACGATCTCATCCTCTGTCATTACTGCTGAGTGATTCGTCAGCTGTATGTGGCTCAGGACTCCTGGGTCCAGTGGTGGGATTCAAATAAATTAACAACCAGTTCTATGTCCTTCAGGGTGGCCTTCAGGGCCATCCGCTGCCTTTCTTCCCTCTCCCAACCTAAAATTAGCAACCGGTTCTGCAGAAATTCAGCTGCAGAACTGGCTGAATTTCACCACTGCCTGGGTCCCTTCTCTGGCAGAACGACTCAGCACTTTTACCCTGTGCCTAGGCCTGTAGCCATTCAGGCCTGTAAATTTCTTAGGTTCGAATCTTAGGTTCTTAGGTTCTTAGGTTTGAATCTCAACACCCAACATTTTTGAAACCCTACTGTGATGAGTTGGACCTACCCAAATTCCCTCTTCTGTACAATGGTGAAAGGTATAGGCCCTCTATACCGGTTTGTGGTCAAGTCCTATCCAGTTTTCCAGCACTGATGCAGGCATGCCGATAGAGTACACTCTATTCTACAGTGGTGGAGCAGTCATGGAGGCCTCCTCAAGGGAAGGGAACATTTGTTTGCTTGCCTTGGAGCTGCATTGCGACTGCATTGGCACCGGAAAGTTGGATAGGATTGGCCCCTGGATCAGGTTACCCTACCCAAAATAGTGATTTTAGTGATTTTGTGCCTAAGGGTACACTGAAGGAGGGGGGATTGCAGCATTAAGTCATTGCCAGAGGGGGATCACAGCACTAAGTTTTGCAATCAACCGCTCCCCTCTTCTTTGGAGCCGTTCCCAGGGGCTAGAGCAAAACGGAAGCTAAATTGGCTACGAGTGGCTCTGAAGTGGAGGGAGAGCGGCTGTTTGCAAAACTTAGTGCTGCAACCCCCCTCTAGGTACACCTCTGCTCAGTGCACATCCTGATAGCCTAAAGCAGTAGTTCCCAAATTGTGGGCCGGGACCTACCAGTGGGTCGGGAGCCAGGTTCAGGTGGGTCGCGAAGCACCTAGAGCAGCCATGATTGAAAATATGGGAAGCTGGAAAGGGGGAGGTGTTTGTGGTTGTTTTGCTTGTGTCAAGGTGTGTCAAATAGCTGTTTTCCCCTTTCTGATTCACTTTGCTGTTGAAAAGTGGCAGAGAAGTAACCCAACGTATTGCAGCATTCTCAGAAAGCAACAGGCTCTGGCGTCACAATCAGAGGCGGATCTAAGGGGGGGCAAATCTGTAAGTTTTGCAAGAAGCTTTACCCTGTCATGTAAATCCTTCCTCTCCCTTGCTGCTGTAGCCAGTAAGCAACGCCAAGATGTTGCTGTTCCCTGTGAGGATTGGCTAGAACAGTGCAGGAGAGGAGTGTTTTCCACTGCAAGGTAAGGCTTCTTGCAAAACTTACAGATTTGCCCCCCCCCTTAGATCCGCCTCTGGTCACAATGACGGCACTTCTGGCCATGACATCACTTCCGGTGGGTCCCGCACAGATTGTCGTTCTAAAACGTATGTCCCGCTGCTCAAAGGTTTGGCTTTGTGTGCTTGCTTGTTCACACCTAAATACAGCCACGAGAAAGGAAACCCAATCAGGAATGTGACCGCATCAAGAAGGAGGGAACATCACCTCTGGCAACGGTCCTGATCCATTTCACATCTGTGCCTGCTATTATTTCCCTGGGGAGATGAACTTCCATTGGCCCCATTGGCTTTGAGCGTTGCGTTTGTTTAGCTCCAACAGTGGTCTCCCTTGTTTACAAATCATTTAGGGCTGATGCAACTCCTATTTCTTGCATCGCTGCTTTGCTTCTTGGCATGTTATGGAAAATTGAGTTTATGGTTGATTAACTTTGGGGATAATAAAAAGGGTAAATATAGAGAATTGATTTAGTTCTGAAGACAACACTCCGTATTATGAGAAATGTGTAACTTGGCCCCAGGCTTCTTGCTATTATTTTTTAAATAGAACGTGCCCTGGGACTTTGGGAAGCTTCATGTGTTTCTCATTGTGATGACCAATAATGGTAGCAACCTCCTCCAGAAGACATTTGACCCACCTGTACTGATCTTCCCCTGCAATACATGGCCACAGAGGAGTGTTGGGTGTGTTCCAGGGCAAGCATGAGCACCTTGAGTGATATTATTTCTTCCTAAAACGCTCAAACCCATTGACCAGGTGTGAAATAATGGCGGCGTGGTTCCAGAAGCAAAATGGCAGCTGGAGGGTTGGAGCCAGTTACAAACTGCCTCCTGCGATCCATTGGGAAAATCGACATTGTACAAGTAATAATAATAATAATAATAATAATAATAATAATAATAATAATAATAATAATA
>JAJKFI010000017.1:7845291-7864299 GCA_029204185.1 Lerista edwardsae | reverse complement strand
GTTCTGTACTAGTTGTAATTTCCGGACCGTCTTCAAAGGCAGCCCCACGTAGAGCGCATTGCAATAATCTAATCTAGATGTCACTAGGGCGTGGGTCACAGTGGCCAGGTCCGCACAGCTCAGGTACGGCCGCAGCTGGCGGATCAGCCGAAGCTTAGCAAAGGCTCCCCTGGCCACAGCCGCCACCTGGGACTCCAGGTGTAGCCGTGAATCCAGGAGAACCCCCAAGCTGCGAACCTGCTCCTTCAGAGGAAGTGCGACCCCATTCAGAGCAGGACGATAGTCCAATACCCGAGCTGTGGATTTCCGAACCAAAAGCACCTCTGTCTTATCCGGATTTAATTTCAGCTTGTTCGCCTGCATCCAGCCCCCAACCACCTCCAGACAGCGATCCAGAACCTCAACCGCCTCCTCAGAATCAGGGGGAAAGGAGAGATAAAGTTGGTGCTTAGTATAATCTGTAAGTATTATACTAAGCTATAGTGCTTAGTATAATCTGACCACAGTGAACCATGGGTCCTGTTCCTGGTAAACTAGAACCAAGGCTGGCCTATGGATTTTAGGCGGAGCCTGCACTGGCACGGAGAGCAGATCACTTGCTGCTGCATCCGGGATCTCCATGGGCTGTAAACCAGTGTGGTGACTGGATTGGATGCTTATTGGGCCGTCCCACCTGGCCTTGCCTCCAAACGGCCCGAAATGGGCCTCCTGGAAGCAGTTGGCAGTGATGTCATCATACCACTGCCAACGATATCTGGGTGCCAAACTTTGTACATGGCCCTACAAGCGCTCACCATGGATGTGAAGTGTGTGTGGGCCCTTTGGGGTTAATGGGGGCCCCCAGTGGTGTCATTCAAATGATTTAGGAACAGGAACTCACTTTTGATTGGCACTTGTCGGGAATCCGGAACCAGCCACGGAGCCCATTCCCCCTGAATGACATCATTGCCTTCGCCCCCCTAGGAATCCGGAGTCGCTCCCTTTAACCCCCTGAGTGCCGGCCAACCAAGAAGAAAAGCTCTTTGCAGAGGAATTGGGAGGGGGGAGGAGGGAGAGTGAAGTGGGCGGAGTCAGCCCTAATTTTAACTAGTGGAACTGAGTTCCCCCGCGTTCCCCCTGCATGACATCACTGGGGGGCCCCATGGGAATACCCCACATTGGGCCCCGCCATTCCTGAGGTGGGCCCTGACTGGAACAGTTGAAACATATGCTCTATGTGGTCTCAGAAGACAGGACAAAATGAACATTGAGTTCGTGTTACAAAGAGAGGGAAGTGCTGAGAAGAGTGTCGCCTGTCTTCGATAAATTCTGTTTTCTTTAAAAAATAGAATGAAATGTATCAAATGGCACCTGTTGCTAGTAGCCTACTCTTGATGATTGCAAGTAGCCAATATAGACCTTTCAACAACAAATCATGCTAAATAAAACCTTTTCTGACAAGCTTAACTGGCTTTTGTGGGTTGAGCGGGGGGGAAGCAACTGAAATAATGCAGCTCAACTCTAGTAGTACTCCTGACCGTCCCAGATGATGTTCTCCTAATAAGCCAGAGGAATGTAGGCTGTACAGACCAACAGTCGAAGACCTCCACCGTCGGAAGGCTGTAAACACAAAGCAATTACTAATGGATTATTAGCAAATAAGACCCCTGTTTCGTGGTGTCATGCTTGCATCTAGGCTTTTTCTTTTTTAAAAAAAATATAATTTAGCATAATTTGTAGGTTGGAAAAAGCACCCAGTAACTTGACAGATGCAAATCACAATGATTAAAAGGGAAACTACGCTTCACATTCAAGTGTAAATACACATACACATTCACTTTACATGCACATCTTTTTTTTTTTTACCTTGTTGCAGCAAAACCACTGATGTTGAACATTGATTAGGCAGGAGGTGCGGACTGATGGTTTGAGCTTCTGGTACTGCCTGAAGCTAAGCAGGAGAATCTGTCGTGTGTTTTTGGATGGGAGATGGAATGTCAAGCTGTGACAAGCTGCTGTACCTGTTGTGGCAGGACGGAGGCACTGTTGAGCTGATTAGTCACCGCAAGTGAGAGTTGCGGGCAGGCCCGGCTGTACCAGTGGTGGGGCCCAATGTGGGGCATTCCTGTGCTCCCCCCACTCACCAAGAAGATTGCTGTTGGTGCTGCATGCAAAGCATGGCTCATGGAAATAGTCGGTGATATGATAAATTCCAGGTGGCCCATTTTGGGCTGTTCAGAGGCAGGGGAAGGTGGGAGGGACCAAGGTAAAGCTGCTCTGCCTACCCCACTGACTTACAGCCCATAGAGATCCCAGCTGCTGCAGCAGCAGGGAATATGCTCACTCTGAAACATGGGGCTCAATGTGATTACATGGGTCACATTGGCTTAAGGCCAGCCCTGGTTGCAGGGGAGTGAGTGAGAAGGCAAAAGATCAGAGTACAACTTTGAGGACCTGTTCAGGTTTGACTTGCGATTGCCTGCTGAAACTCGATGGCATGCAGCCAGAGGAGAGCGCCAAACTGTGAAGGCTACATCTGGGACTGAGGAGTTGGTGAATCCTGTACACTTGTAAAAACCCCATTTAAAAATGGTGGTGTAGCCTGCCCATGTAAGCTGCCCTGGGCATTTGTTTTGGCACGGAAAAGGCAGGGAAAAAATTCTTCAAATAATACTTCCCTAAACATTATAAGGGACGTGGTGGTGCAGCGAGTTAATCCGCTGTTGCTGGGCTTTCAGACCGCAAGGTTGGGCGTTCAAGACTGCGTGACGGAGTGAGCTCCCGTTGCTTGTCCCAGCTCCTGCCAACCTAGCAGTTCGAAAGCACCTAAAATGCAAGTAGATCAATAGGGACCACTTCGGTGGGAGAGTAACGGCGTTCTGTGTGCTACGGCGTAGAGTCATGCCGGCCACATAACCACGGAAACTTTCCTCGGACAAACACTGGCTCTACAGGCTTTGAAACGGAGATGAGCACCACCCCGTACAGTCGGTCACGACTAGACCATTCGGTCGTAGGGAAACCTTTACCTTTTAAACATTATAACCCCTGTCATGGGCCAGGGAGAACGCTGACCAGGCTTGCTTGACTTAACCAAGAGAGATGCGAGTGAGGCAACTGGACTTCCATTCTTAGGTCTTTGCTATGTGACTGAAAATGAAGGAGGCGATTTCAGGAGAGAGCTTTCCCTACCCGCATTGCTTGTCAAAAGCAGCAAATGGGGCTTGGCTTGGCTTCTTATATGTCTGGGACCTGCTGTAATTTTTCAACGGCTGTTCCAAACTGTTGGCTTTAAACAGAATGGAGTCATTCATTCATTCATTCATTCGTCTGATTTATTACCTGCCTTCCACCCCATCAGTCCCAAGGTGGCTTACAAACACACAAAAAAACAATGTAAGAACAATGCAATCTAAGCAGAAAACCATAACCGATGCAATTAGTGAGTCACCGGTTGCAGTATCAACAGTGTAAAGGACAAGATGTGGGGGGGGGGGCAAAGGTCACAGGGTGAAATAGTAGTCCCTTACAGCCCAATCCTAACTAATGTTTACAACAGGGGATCAGAGGAATTTTGGAGCTGCTACTGCAAGTGGTGGCGGTATCAGCATCCTGATGCTGCTACTGGCTACCCTGCAAGAGTTCTGCTGTGGGATATATTTTTGTCTGGCAGGTCACCTGGGTTCAAGATGGGGAGCCCAATCTGTAGTTACCTGGCCCCCGTAGGTGCCGTGGCAGCAAGACGGCTCCCTTGCATCCTGTAGGTACTGCGGCAGCCATAGGGTGCACCTTGAAAGAAGGGGACGTCCATCCTCTTCTGCAGGCTGCTGGACCGCCAAAGGGCCTCCTCAAGTCTGCACCAGATATTTTGGCGGCGCAGACTTGAGGCCTCTGTCCAGTGATGTCATGCAGGGGGTACGCGGGGGTATGCGAGTACCGGTTTCTAGGATTACAGCTGGCCCCGCCCATTAGTCGACTCCGCCCTCTACAACGTTTGAATTGCTTGCATGTTTGAGTTGCCTGCATGTTCTCAGAGCCAGGCAGGCAGGCAGGCAGCGAGCGGAGCCTTTCCTTTCCTTGCCACTGAAAAATGAGCTGCTCTGGGGTTTTAACATGATGCCAGGCCTCCTTAACATGTTCTGGGGGTGCTGTGGAATATTGTTGCAACTGTTGGGTCAGTTTAAAATCATCTGAGGCCTCAAAAAGGGCTTTTTTCATGTCACTTCCTGCCACGACATCACTTCTGGCTTATGATGTCACTTCCGGTGGGCGGGTCCCGACACGTGCCAATCAAAAGTGAGTACCTGTTCTTAAATCATTTAGATGACACCACTGCCTCTGTCTTAGGCAATGTGGCCCAACATGGAGGATAGGATCTGGTGGTGGAGGTAAGTCTCACCACCTCTGGTGGTGAGGTGGGGAAGAGGGTGGGGGAAGGTGGAACTGGGTAGGGGAAGGGGCAGAGCAGGGGTTTGACTGGCAGTGACCTCCACCGCCAGATTTTATTCTCCATGTCGGGCCACACGGAGGCCCTCAAGTCTGTGCCAGTGGTTACTGCCCGCCGGCTCCACTTTGGGTCCTCCGAGTGATGGGGCCTGGTGCTGGGCCGGTGCCAGCGGTCAGCCCTTACCGCTGGTGATAGAAGTGCCTTACGGCACTTTTGCAACACCGGCACCGACGGTAAGGGCTTAACACTGGCCCTGGGCCGCTTAGGGTTGGGCCCAGAAACTGCCTTGGCTGCCTTGACAATTTGCTAAGAACCAGACAAAGGAAGTGCATCTCTTGTGACTGGTGGGAGAAATGGTACAAGGAGGGGGGAGGAACTGGGATGTTTTGGGGCAGTGAGTTAGAGATGCAGGCATCTTGTTGTCTCGTGCCTCCCTGGGGCACCTGGTGGGCCGCTGTGAGATACAGGAAGCTGGACTAGATGGGCCTTTGGCCTGATCCAGCGGGGCTCTTCTTACGTTCTTATGTTCTTATGAGAGGCTAGGAGACAGAATCAAGTAGGAGGGGTGGATCCCCCCTCCAGTTACACGGGAAACCTATCCCTGTTCCTTCCCCTTCCCCTTCCCTCTCCCTTACTTTCATTAGACTGACTGCAGCCAAAGAGCTGATATAGATCCAAAGAGACCCACTGGGGAAGCAGAAGCTTATCCTGAGGAAGCTCCATGACTGCCCCCCACCCATGGATGCACTGTTTGTACCGCTGGAACTGGGGGATTTGGGACTGCACACACAGTGACGCCTTCTGCATCCTCCCCTCCAGGTAGAACTGGGACTGGCACAGTACCAGACCTAACCCCCAAGAGGATGAGGCAGAGGATGAGATGGTGAGACAGTGTCACCGAAGCAATGAACATGAAGTTGGGCGAACTCCGGAAGCTAGTGGAGGACAGGGAGGTGCTGTGGTCCAGGCATGCTGTGGTCCAGGGGGTCGCGAAGAGTCGGGCACGACTTAGTGAAAGTCCAGACCACTGCAAGGTCCATTGGAACCAAAAGAGCTGCATTCCCTGTGTTTAATTCTTGGCAAAGTGTCAAGGCAACGAAGGCAGTTTGGGTCTTGAACCCAGGCGACAAGCCAGATTGAAATACATCTTCACAATTGCATCCCTTGACGCTGAGATACCACCGCACATTCAACAGCTTCCCCCCCCCCGAACATTGGAAACTGATATGATTCCAAGTGATTTTATCTTCAAAGTGCTGAGGACGAAGGTCGCAATGAGATATGCTGAGTGATCCTTTGCAGTATTGGGAGGCGGGCCAATGCAAAATGGTTTTTAGTGTACAAAATGCACACTTTTTACTTGTTCTGTCATTTTAATTCCCTGGTGCAAACTATTTTAGAGCACGATCCTAACCTGGATTTAGGCTGGCACAGTTAGGCCAGCAATGTTTGGCTGGCACAAGGGCCACCGTAAAGTATGTTTGGACCACTCTCGGAGTCAGGGAAGATGGCACATGTCTGTGTGCTGGCCTCTCTGACTCCAAGAGTGAGCCAAACGTACTTTCCGGTATCCGTCATGCCAGCCAAACTTTGCTGGCCTGTGGCATATGTATGGCCCACACACACACACACACACACACACACACACACACACACACATCCTTGTCTCTGATTCGGCCTTGTCTCCCTTCCATTCCACTGACCTACAGCACAATCCTATCTACTCAGAAGTAAGTCCCATTATGTACAATGGGGCTTACTCCCAGAAAAGTGGGTATAGGATTGCAGCCCCAAGCTCTGGCCTGCCTAATTTGGTCCTTTTTTGTCTTGCTGTTCCTGCTCTGACTGTTGTCAGCCCAATTAGCATTGTACTGCTACAACAACAGCACCTGTAGTCAACAGCCACGGAGTCAGGTGTTCCTACTTCGCTTGTTCCTGCAGGGCATTTTTACCTAGGCTTCACCATATCCTTGTTCAAAGCATTTCATTTGTAGCTTCTCAATAAACAAAGACTCTTGTGGAATCATAGAATCAAATGCTAATGTACAGCATTAAAGCATTACAGCTAATTTATATCTCTCTAGTATTTATTGGGATGCTATTTTTTAAATGAAGGCTAAAACACCAACACTCGGATCCCAGTTAACCACCAACTGCTTTGCCTGCAAATAAATGTGCAGGATTGAGTGCAACAGCTGCATTGCAATGATGAAATGTCACACATTGTGGTTTGGCAGCAGTGCCAGGAGATGTCCCAGAGCATGATTATGTTTTCAAAGAATGTTTTATTAGAGCTTAAATTTAGACAACACACCCTGTCAACTGCCGAAGACAGAATTAATTATTCTTAGCATTTGTTAGGATGTAGCTAGTACGGGAGAGAAAAGCAAGTGCTTATAAGTAGCTGTTTCTTCCCAGTTCTGAATGTATTGTTACCTTCATGTATATTTTAAAAATAATTTTACATGCCCATGTGTTGCTAGCTTAACATGTCCAAGTATCAACTTCTTCCATCTGGTACACTGGCGTAACTCATGAAAGTGTAGCCTGGTGCAGAGAGCAAAATGATGCCCCAGAAGTGATGTCACAACAGGAAGTGAAATCACTGTTGTAGTTTTATTTTCTTGGTTTTGGGGGGCATTGATTTTTTGGCCATTGATAGAATGAAGCTATTACCAGTAATGGCATCTAAATGATTTAGCAACAGGTACTCACTTTTGATTGGCACTTGTGTCGGGGCCTGCCCACCGGAAGTGAGGTCATAGCCGGAACCCAGGAACCCCCCCCCCCAGGAACTGCCGTGCCTCCTTGGTTGGCCGCGTGGCAGCCCGGGAGAAGGCCCAGGAGTCCCGGGCCTTCCCTGGGGCCGCCATGTGGGCTACCGATCCCCCCCCCAGGAACCGCCGTGCCTCCTCGGGAGGGAGCCCCAGGCAGCCTACCTGCTCACGCTGCTACTGCCGTCAGTCTCCCTCGCTCCGTTGCCTGCCTGCCTGCCTGGCTCTGAGAACATGCAGGCAACTCAAACGTGCAGGCAATTCAAACGTTGCAGGGGGTGGAGCGGAGCGCCGATGGAGTCGACGAATGGGCGGGCGAATGGGCGGGGCCAGCCCTAATCCTAGGAATGGGTACTCGCGTACCCCCGCGTACCCACTACATGACATGTCTGGCTATTACACTCCAATTTGTTTCATTGCATTTGGCATGACGTTCTGCTTCAAACGATATACAACATGACAATATTCCTAAAAACCGTGATGTTAACAAACTGCAATTTTTACATAGTTGTATTTTTTTTTTGCCATAACTTTTGACAGAATGGAGCCATTACACTCTGATTTGCTTCAATGCATTCTGTATGATATTCCACATCAAATGATATACGACACGACAATTCCTAAAAATTGTGATTTTAGCAAACTGCAGTTTTTACATAAGAACATAAGAAGAGCCCCACTGGATCAGACCAAAGGCCTATCTAGTCCAGCTTCCTGTATCTCACAGTGGCCCACCAGGTGCCTCAGGGAGTTCAGTAGACAACAAGATGCTTGCATCCTGTTGCCACTCCCTTGCACCTGGCATTCTAAAGTAGCCTACTATTAATGTAAGGAGTATTAATGGCCCACGATGGACTTTTCCTCCAGAAATCTGTCCAGTCCCCTTTTAAAGGCATCTAGGCCAGATGCCATCACCACCTCCTGTGGCAAGGAGTTCCATAGCTTAATTACCCACTGGGTAAAAAAGTATTTCCTTTTATCTGTTTTAACTCTCCCAGTACTCAATTTCAGTGGATGCCCCCTGGTTCTGGTATTGTGAGTATTCTGGTATTCATATATATGAAAGTTGTATTTATGTTTTCTGCTTTTTTTGGCCATAACTTTTGACATAGTAAAGGTATTACACTCCGGTTTGCTTTATTGCATTCTGCATTAAATTACCTTTCCAATGATATGTAACATGACCATATTATTCATAATTACCAACATTTTCACAATTTTTGCCACTAGTGTCAAACTCATCTTGTTGCACCCCTAAAGCTTGTTGTCTGGAGCAATTGCACCATTGTACCCTCTTAGCTATGCCACTGATCTGGTGTCTCCAACACAGAAAAAAAAACCTCTTTTGTGGCAGTTGCTCAGTTTAGGGCCTGGGTGACAGTGAAGGGACAACAGTATGGCAGTGCTGAAATAGGATTAGGATCCCAGCTTTGGTGAAAGTCTCCTTGCACCAGCATTGGAACTTGTCCCAGTTCTGTGGACCACAGACTCAGCATCATGGACCCTAAGATCGGGCTTTGCATAATTTTCTAGATCAGTGTTATTCAAACTGTAGGTCCTGACCACTTGGTGGGTCGCAACCTGATGTCAGGTGGATCACGGAAAGCTGGGAGCAGCTACTGTATCTTGGAAACTGCAGACCTTACTCTTGCTATATTCCTTTTGTGAGTTTGAATTTTCAAGAGAGTTAAAAAAAATTGTTTTTAGTTCAGTGCTTTGACTTAATATTTTGTCCTCATCTTGCTTTTCTGTCAGGGATGTTTCATGGTTGTGCAGTTGCTTCAGTCTAAGAATGCCAGTTTGCATTCTAGGGGTATCACTTGATTACGTCGAACGGATGACACTTCTTGCTTGTTGATGTCACCTCCGGCTATGACATCACTTCCAGGTTAATTACATCACTTCCAGTGGGTCCCAACACGAGTGCCATTCTAAAAAGTGGGTCCCGGTCTCAAATGTTTGAGAACCCACTGTTCTAAATAATAAGGTAACATTGTACAAAATACATGATTTTCTACTAAATAGTTGTACATCCACCAGGAACCTAGTGGAGATGGTGAGTCAGTCACAATCACACATGGAGGTGGATGAAACAGTTTTGCCCAGGTTCAGGGCAATGACTGTGTGCAAAAGATGTCTGAAAGAGCAGATTGGGTCTGTGGGAAACAGATGGCTTCATATTTTGGCTGCTAAGTTCATGTGCTGACATCTGTGCCTTGATAATGACTGGTGAGCCTTTATGTTTGTAAATATCATGCTGTATGTTACCTTAAGCATATGAGTGGGCATATGAGCATATGAGTGGGGCAATGGCGAAGCTAGGTCATTTCACACACACTGGAGTGGGGCTTAATAAATAGTATTCATTGAGCCTCCCACAGATGTGGCACAGGGAGGTGGTTTTTTTTTTTTGTTCCTATTATCATTTTGATCCAATTGGGGGCCACCATAGTACTCTCTGATCTGGAAAAATGTTCCTATTTCCAGGGCAAATAGCAGCAGCAACAGCAGGCCTGATCTGGATTTTAGCCATGCAGAGGGTGCAGAGGGTTAAACGACCTCTTGCTATGGTCCTAATCCGTGGATGCCCTGATAGGGCTTTTGTTGTTCACTCGCTAAGTCGTGTCCAAATACTTCTAAGTCATGTCCGACTATTTCTAAGTTCAGTCGCTAAGTCGTGTCTAAATACTTCTAAGACATGTCCGACTATTTCTAAGTTCAGTTGCTAAGTCGTGTCTGACTACTCCTGATGTGGCTACTTCTTCCTAAATTAAAACAAAATACAAGCATACTGGCTCCAATCACATGCTTAAAATCATATCTATCGTATCTTACTTAGAGTCAAAGTAAGAACATAAGAAGAGCCCTGCTGGATCAGGCCAAAGGCCATCCAGTCCAGCTTCTTGTATCTCACAGTGAACCACCAGATGCCTCAGGGAGCCCACAAGACAACATGATGCCTGCATCATGACTCCCTCGCATTGGCATTCAGAGAAGTAAACAGGTTGTGTCAAAGGCTGCAAAAAGCTTCCACTATTCTCTCTGCCATGAGAAGGGCTGTACTATACATTCCACTGCTTTGTGTAAGGCGAGCACAAAATATATGTGTAAAATCTAAAAGGATTACCTCTGATTTTCAAATGGCTTTGTGCCATTTTAGAAGTAAGACATCTTATGATGTGGGAACGGTTAAAATTAGCTCGACCAATGTTTGCCCAATTTGTGTGCAAATATTTAAAACCCTAGTATCTGAAGTCAATATTATTTTAAAAGTGGGTTCCTATGAGAAGGCTGATTAGATTATAAAATTAACACTCAGTGAGTCATTCTTTCTCTGTTTTAATTTTTTAAATAATTGCATTAGAAACATTCAAAAACATATAATGAGAAGAAAGCGAGACAACTATTGCAATGCAATCTGAACAAAAATCTAATGCAAACAGAGTCAATATCCCTGCCCATATGTGAGCCTATGCATTCTTCTATGTTCAACAAATACTTTCATTCTTACGCCATTGAAACTGGTCTGAAGACTGCCTGCGCCCAGATACATTCTAACAGTGTGGTCGGGACCAAGAACATACCTGTTCTGCCTTCCCACGCAACATCCCTTCCCTGCTTTTGATATCTCTGGACAGGGATACAGGGGCATAACTTTCAGGGAGCAATCCAACGGCACCCTAGAGCCGATGTAAGCTGCTTGTGTCAGCAACTGCAGTGTTGCAAAAGTGCCATAAAGCACTTTTCCGCCGGCGCAAGGCGTGCAGAGCTGACACGGGAAGTAGCGACGGCCCTGCAGCACTGGAGCACGCCCAAGGTAGGCTGCGCCTGCAAGGTAGGCTGCGCCTGCAAGGTAGGCTGCTCCGTGTTTGGCTGGCACAGTGGCTAATCTGGGCGGGGGGGGGAGACAGGAGGGAGGGCAGGGCAGGGGGAAGACGTTCTGCAGGGTGGGCCAGCCTGGGGAGGGGGGGTCGTGCCGCACTCGCTATATAATGGATGCAGATCTGAGTTGCCCATGGGTTGGCTGGTACCTACCCTGGGGCAAGGGGATGAACGTGCCTTTGCCCCATGGAGACTCCAGCCTGCCCCCCAACCTGTGTTGGATGCAGCGAATGGCTCTGAGGGTGAGGTGGAGGAGCCACTTTACACAGGAGCTCAGACTCCTTCAAGACATAGTGTGTCCCCCCCCCCCATAGGAAGAAAGGAATACTTGGGAGAGACCATGTGTAAAAAAATGAGGAGCACATTGCCCAGAAAAGAGAGAAATGCTGGCTGGCAGAGATTGAGTTTTTAAAACTTGATTTTGGTTGCCGGAACGCAATTTATTTTAAAATGCATAATTATCCTTTCAGCATTGCATCAACCAAAGACCAAATGTTATTTGTGAGTTGGGGGGGGGGAGAGATTATTGTACTGCTTTGCAAGATACTTGCAGGAGATTCTGCTGGTGCGTGTGTTTACTCTTCAGTTTTCATTCAGTAATCATCAGTCATGCATTATTCATATGCCCATGCAATATTTATGAAAAGATTAATACACTACTTTACAAAGAAATTGTTCTTTAAAAAGTTCCAGTACTACGGAATGCAAATTTGTATGTCGGCACCTGCTGTGAGAACGGACGCGATGCGCTATTTCGGAATTTCTGAATATGTGCAAGCACATCATGCATGCTGATTAGAGGCAAACACGGTGTCACCTCTGTGTCTGGCATTTTATTTATTTATTTATTTATATTTATATACTGATTATTTCTCACTTACCAACAGATATTCAAGAGTTTTATGAAGTGACGCTGCTCAACACCCAGAAAAGCTGCCAGCAGAAGATCGAAGAAGCAAATCAAGTCGCTGAGAAATGGGAGAAGACCCAGTCCCTGGTCACAGATGACAAAAGTCAGCAGAAAACCCAAGAGGTATGGTGGTTGAATGAACGTCTTGGTCACAGGGCCGTCCTTAAGCAAGTGTGACCAATGTCATCACATGGGGGTCCCCCGCACCAGTGCAGGGAGCACATCGCCTGCTGCTGCAGCTGGGATCTCTATGGGCTGTAAGTCAGTGGGGCAAGCAGAGCAGCTTGACCTGGGGCCCTCCCACCTGCCCCTGCCTCTGAACTGCCCAAAATGGGCCTCCTGGAAGCAGTTGGCGGTGATGTCATCATGTCACCACCAACTATGTCCAGGTGTTGCACTTGCACTCTTCTTGGTGAATGGGGGCCCTGCGGGAATGTCCTACATTGGGCCCTGCCTCTTTGTCCCATCTTCCTTATGACAGCCCTTCAGATATTTGAAGAGTGCCATCATATTCCCTCTCAGCCTTCTCTTCTCCAGGCTAAACATATCACGTTCCCTCAATCTTTCCAATTTTAAATGTTTTTTTCCCCTCAGGGCACACGGATCTCTATGGTCTTTGTCGCTTTTGATGCCACTTCTCACTTCTGGGAGACTTGTCCTAGTTCCACAGTTCTGTCTCTCGGGCAACTGTAACAAAAAATTGTCTGTCTCTCTTCCTCCAGTGGCTCTGCTACAGACAGTTGCCCTGGAAACAGAGTCATAGGCACCTGGAAGGTTTTTCAGCAATTTTCAACACTGTGCTCCAAACTCCCATGGCATACCTGCGGACCTTTCATGGCACACCAATATGCTGTGGCACACTGGTTGCAAATTACTGCTGTATGAGGTTGTATTCAAACTTGGCTTCCTCTTGCCTTCATTCACACATTCCATACAATACCGTTTTGGTTTATTATGTCTCACCAGTTTTAAGAGTGCAATCCTAACCTGCAGTTAGGCCGGAACAGTTTGGCCTGCAAAGGGCCACCGTACAGTGCGTTTGGACCACTCTTGGAGTCAGATTGGCCAGCACACAGACCTGCGCCTTCCTCCCTGACTCTGAGAGTGGTCCAAACGCGCTTTACAGTGGCCCTTGTGCCGGCCAAACTTCGCTCGCCTAACTGTGGCGGCCTAACTCCAGGTTAGGATTGTGCCCTATATCTATGCGACTCACAATTCCATGCTGCTGTTCCATGATGTAACGCAACCACACTCAGGTTCCAATAAAAGTGCCAAGTGGGGTGATAGTGGGAGGAAGAAAATGCTGCATTATCCTCACTTTCTGTAACAGAAAATTGAATGAAAATGGCCTATGACTCAGAAAAGCAAAATTTCCGCTAGCCAGAAAGAAATAGTTGTTTTTGAGAACAAATGTTTTAATTTCTGGAAATAAGCTTTCTCAATTTTCTGGTGAAAGAAAATTAGACAGCAGTCTTGTTTGGCAATAGAAATAATAACTTTTTCTCAGAGTTGCTGGGCTCCTCGTTAGGTACACATGGTTTTATTAAAATTTACCTCTTGATGCCCCTTTTAACCTCTGTTTTCATTAGACTGGACTCTGAAGCAGCGTATTTTTAGTCAGTAATGTTCTTGCCCTTTCATTCAAGGAGAAAATTGAGGTGAGAGGAAAGGAACTCAGTGCTGTCAGTCTTCTGTTTGCGGCTGGAAGCTGCATGCCTGACTCTGCTTGTATCACAACACGAACAGACTATTAAGTCGCTGGCAGAGCTTTCCAGAACAGGCACCACTGATAAAGAAAGGGCTGATAAAGAAAGGGCTGATTGAAAGGGGGAATCTGTGGCAATGAGAATTAACCATTTTCAGAATTCAAAAGGCAGTTTTACAGATGTGCGCCCTCCCCCTTGACTCCGAGAGTGGTCCAAACACAATTTACGGTGTCCCTTGTGCCAGCCAAACTTTGCCAGCCTAACTGTGCCGGCCTCACTCCAGGTTTGGATTTCGCCCTAAGAGATACTGAGGAAGAGAAGGGGGGCAGATGGCAACCGGTCTGGAGTCTGGTGATGTTTTTTTTTTTTTGTAATTTAGTCGCTCTCTTCAATTTTCTTAACAAATTCATATTATCCATTTCAACTCTGTTAAGCCTAAGTAAACACAAACATCTTACTCTCTTTAACAATAGTTAATTAAA
This sequence comes from Lerista edwardsae, assembly GCA_029204185.1. Lineage (NCBI taxonomy): Eukaryota > Metazoa > Chordata > Lepidosauria > Squamata > Scincidae > Lerista > Lerista edwardsae. Next base: position 7,850,119 of record JAJKFI010000017.1, on the reverse strand, counting down.
ATAATAACATGGTTGGAACTGGGATAGAAGAGTTCAATTTCCATCCTGACTTCTTCCTTTCAATTGTTTTCTTTGACTCGCTGCTCTTTCTCAGCCAGCAGCTCCCACTGTTTGCTCTCTCTCTCTCTCTCTCACACACACACACCCACACCCCCACACCCCTCTCTTCAAATGCTCAACCCTTTTCACTTCTTTCCTCCCCCTTCCTCTCACCACATTTATTTATTTATTTGAAGAATTTATCCCCTTGCCTTTTCCATGCTGAAGCAAATGCCCAAGGCAGCTTCAATGGGCAAGCTAGTCTAAACCACCCACTTTCAGTGTTGTTGTTTTTTAAACAAATATACAGTATTATGTGATCCACCAAGTCCCTGCTGTAGCCTTCACAGTACGGTTCTCTCCTCTGGCTGCGTGCTATCGAGCTTCAGCAGGCAATCGTAAGTCCAGCCTGGACAGGTTCTCATGGTCGTACTCCTTTCATTTGCGACATGGCTTTCCCACACCCTCCCCCACAATTCTCATTTGCGATGACTCATCAGCAGAAGCGTCATGCAGCCGGAATGCTGGGCAGGAGGAACGGGTGAGCGGCAGCCCGCCCATTGCGTTCCGGTCCATTTTGCCGTCTTCCCCGCCCCCGCTGGGAAGACGGCGAAACGGACCGGAACGCAACGGGCGGGCTGCTGCTCACCCGTTCCTCCCGCCCAGCGTTCCGGCTGCATGATGCCTCTGCTCATCAGCCCCTCTGTCCTGCCACAACAGATACAGCAGATTGTCACAACAGCCTGACATTCCATCGCCCATCCAAAAACAAGACCACGAATTAGCCTGTTTAAGTCCAAACATAAAAAACAGAGTAGTCCAAACCCGCTTTATGGTAGCCCTTGTGCTGGCCAAACTTTGCTGGCTTCGTTTATACTGGCCTAACTCCAGTTTATGGGACGTGGTGGCGCAGCGAGTTAATCTGCTGTTGCTGGGCTTTCAACCACAAGGTTGGGCGTTGGAGACTGCGTGACGGAGTGAGCTCCCGTTGCTTGTCCCAGCTCCTGCCAACCTAGCAGTTCGAAAGCACCTAAAAAATGCAAGTAGATAAATAGGGACCACTTCGGTGGGAAGGAAACGGCGTTCCGTGCGCTATGGCCAGTAATGGGATCTGGGAATGAACTACAGGAACGCTGGGAGGGACTTACACGTGATTGGCAGCCCGCCCGTTCCGTTGGCTGCCCGCCGGCCGCGCAGGCTTCTCCTGGGCAGCGCACCCCACTGCTGCTCATCTGATCACCCGGCGTGCCCCCCACCCATCCCCCCTGGTGAGCCGGCACCCCTCCAAGGCAGGGCAGGCGGCGGACCAAACGGACGGGCAGCCAATGACGCGTAATTCCTGCCGAAGTCCTGCCCAGCGTTCCTGTAGTTCATTCCCAGATCCCATTACTGGCTATGGCGTAGAGTCATGCTGGCCACATGATCGGACAAAAATGCTGGCGCTACAGGCTTTGAAACGGAGATGAGCACCGCCCCCTACAGACGGTCACAACTAGACCATTCGGTCGTGGGGAAACCTGTACCTTTTTAACTCTAGTTTAGGATTGCACTCTCAACCATCAGTCCACACTTCTTGCCCCAGCTTTTCTGCAGGCACTATTCCATGCCTTTAAAGAAAAAGCCATTGCATTTGTCTCTGAGAGTTTGAGCCTCTGAGAGTTTGTCTCATCCTATTTAAATTTCCTCTGCTTTCTGTGGTTTTCTGCTGTTTACACGTTTAGCGCTCACCAATGCAGATGGATTGCAGTGTACGTGAAACGCACGCTCTTCTTTTGCCGCTTGTCTTAGGACTGCCTTCTCATCCTCCGCACCCAGCTATTACAAACATTATAATTACTTCTTTGTCCTTAGCTCAACTGCCTGCTTGTTAAAAAGGTTGCGGTAATAAAAACCCTCATTTAAGAATTCTTCAGCCTTGAGTAGTAATCAAAACTTGCATCTATTTCACATCCGCAGCTTGCCTTGACAACCTGGAGCTATTTAATGCCCCATCCATGTAGATTGAAGAGAGTCCAATCAATTCTCCTATTTCAGAAGAAGGAGCAAAAAAAAAAAAAAAAGTAATTATTTTTTCTTGGTTGCTCCTGGTGTCAGAGCAAGTACAATCAAAGTCAAGCATTAGATATAGTGAAACTTATGCAGGACTCAATGGTGACAGGAATGGTGCTTCTTTTATATTTTCTTTGTAGCGCTGATTTGCTCTATAACGGGTTGGCAACCTACGGCCTGTGGGATGGATCTTGCCCACTGCCCAAAGTCATTCAACCAGCTTCTGGATAGATTCCAGAAGTTCAGCAACCTGGAAGTTAGGCAATGATGTGGTAATGGACGGCCCCTTTGTCCAAAAAGATTGCGGACCCCTGCTCCACAACAGGGCCTGCCCCAGACGTAGCAGTGCCCAACATGCCTAGGGGGGCCTCCACCCTCCCTGTGGGGCCCCACCTTACAGCTCACCTTACAGCTGCTGCGACTAGAAAAGCACGTAAGGTGCCACGTGTGAAGTGTGACATTATTACATCACTGCCAACTGCTTCCAGGAGGCCCATTTTGGTCTGTTCGGAAGTAGGAGCAGGCAGGAGGGCCCAATGCAAAGCTGCTCTGCTTGCGCCATTGACTTTTTTATTTTACTTTGAAGAATTTATACCCCACCTTTCCCATGCTGAAGCAAATGCCCCAGGCAGCTTACATGGGCAGGCTAGTCTAAACCACCATTGTTCAATGGGTTTTTTTTACAAATATACAGTATTTTGTGATTCACCGAATCCTCAGTCCCAGATGTAGCCTTCACAGTGTGGTTCTCTCCTCCACTGAGCTTCAGCAGGTGATAGTAAGTCCAGCCTGGACAGGTCCTCAAGGTTGGACTCCGTTCTTTTGCCGGCTGGCCTTCTCACAACATTCCCGCACTGGCTACATTCTCACAACATTCCCGCACTGGTTTCACAGTGACTCCGTTCTGCCACAACAGGTACTGCACCTTGTCCCAGCCTGGCATTCTGTCTCCCATCCCAAAATAGACCACAGATTCTCCTGCTTAGTTTCAGGCAGTACTAGCAACTCAACCATCAGTCCATACCTCCTGCCACCACTTTACAGCCCACAGAGTTCCTGGCTTCAGCATCACTGCAGGCCCCCCCCAAAGTGTGGGGCCCAATGTGGCGACATCGTTCACACTGGCTTAAATCTGGCTCTGCTATACAATAAGTCCATATGTAGATATGTTGTAGTCTGTCTCCAAGACACATGGTAGGAATACTGTATATGTTCAGCGCTTTAGCCAGCCCCAAGCGGTAGTCCTGTAATGCAGATTGGGCCAACCCATCTTGAAAACTTCTACTGCTGTGAAGAGCTCAGGATCTGGGTTGGCTGCCAGCCCTGAACCTGAATGCTTTATTGCTATACATTCCTAGATACAGGCATGCCCAGGTATCCGCTGGGGTTCAGTTCCGGATCACCCCGTGGATACCTGAAACTGTAGATACTGGGATGCCTTTTTAAAGGAACATCAGTGATTTTGCTCCAACAAGGTAAAATAAAAGAGATCTGTTTAATGTTCCCCTATCTTTTTTAATGGGACATGGTGGTGCTGGGGGTTAAACTGCTTCTGCTGGGCTTTCTGACCGGAAGGTTGGGCGTTCGAGACCGCACAATGGAGTGAGCTCCCGTTGCTTGGCCCAGCTCCTGCCAACCTAGCAGATCGAAAGCACATAAAAATGCAAGTAGATAAATAGGTACCACTTCGGTGGGAAGGTAACGGCGTTCCGTGCGCTATGTTGTATAGTCATGCTGGCCACATGATCACAGAAGCTTGTCCTCGGACAAAACGCCGGCTCTACAGGCTTAGAAACAGAGATGAGCACTGCCCCCTAGAGTCGATCACAACTAGACCATTCAGTCGTGGGGAAACCTTTACCTTTACCTTTTTAATAGGCACCCCAGTATTCAAGGTATCCAAGGATAACTGAAACCGTAGATACTGAATTGGTGGATACTGGGTCATACTGGGTGTACACACACACACACACGCACACACACACTTTTCATTTACAAGCATATATACTTCTGTAGGGAATACATAACCAATGATTGTTGCGGTGTTTTCCCCTCATGAAGATATATCCATAAGTACTGGTGAAAATAATAAGAATTCATGTTCTGCAAATGTGTGTCCCAGCAGGTTTCTGACAGGAAAACGATGCAGCCAGGACAAGAAAAAAAAAAAAAGATAGCTGCAGTTTACGTATTGTTCCTAATAACATCCATACCGCAACAGCTTGCAAAAACAAACATGCACTTAGGTTGACTTTGTCATTAAAAAAAATGACTTTTCTTCTCGGAGCCATGGTGGAAAAAGCATCTGCAGGCTTGGCAGTCAGGGCAGGGCATTTCACTTGCTCGAGTCATTTCTCCAAAAATCCTACAGAGCCATTTATCTCACTTACGCATCTATCGCCTCTGATCATTTACCAAAAGTAAGGCGCCACGCATGAGAATTCACTGCCCTCCGCGTCCCAAGGACGCTGCATTCTGCCGCCTTTGGATGACTAAGGATTGTGTCCTTTTAGTTCGCGCCTTCAGCTTCCTGTAGGTCAGTGGTTCCCAACATGGGGCACGAGCCCCACAGGGGGGCAATTTGATTTTTAAGGGGGGCAATTCGAGAATGAGCTATCAACAGTGAATTTGAAAGCCTGCTAATCAGTGGCGTTATTCACCCGGTACACTGGGCGGGACTTAACTTTGAGCGGCAGTCCGCCCGTTGCGTCACGCCGCGTTCCGCCGCTTTCCTGCCTGC
>JAJKFI010000017.1:7806243-7844891 GCA_029204185.1 Lerista edwardsae | reverse complement strand
GAACGCAGCGTGACGCAACGGGCGGACTGCCGCTCAAAGGTAAGTCCCACCCAGCGTACCGGGTGAATAACACTGCTGCCGCTAATTGTTCTTATATCTTATTATTCGTCAATTAAGTTAAGAATGTAAATTTCCCTCTTTCCGCGCCACCTTTTATTTTTCTCTTTCATGGATGCCATGTTCTTTGGAACCTTATTTATACCAAGTTAATGGCTTTTTAGGCTTCCTCCATATGAATAGGAGTTCACTTTTTGAATAATAAGAATTATATGTCAGGGGGGTGGGGGCTGTAACAGGATTTTAAAGGTGCTTAGGTGGGGCATGGCCAAAAAAGGGTTGGGAACCATTGCTGTAGGTTCTCTGCTCTGCATTACTGGGCTGGGGGAGGGCAGGCTGTGGGCGGGCTGGCCGGCGTGCCAGGCCAGGATGGGGGTGGTGTTGGGATACTGAAAGAAGTCCCCAGAAATTTACAGGCCTGAATGGGGAAAGGCCTAACACTAGGCCGACTCAGGGGGTAAAGTGCTGAGTTATTCAGGCCTAGCAGACCAGCAGTAAAGTGCTGAGTCATTCTGACTCAGCTGCAGCCTGGGGATGAGATCATCTGATCACTGATTGGATGCTGGGGACTATTTAATCCAGACCAGAAACACCTGTGGTCAGTTGCTGGAGATGTAAGTGTTGCTGTTGGAGGAGCTTTGCTGTACCTGTTTGCTGTTCTTTGCTGCAAGAAGCCTTCTTCTGAGAATATTGAAGTTCTTGCTACCCTAATATCTGCTGTCTGAGTGATTCCTTGCTGGAGCTCTGAGACCTTGAAGCCTTTCCAAGCCTCACAGCTGTAAGCTGGTTCTACGCTATCATCAGGTGGGCCTTGGACTCGGCCATAAGGCCGAATCCAAAGCTGAATCCCGAGGCTGTGTGGCTCTGATTCAGGCCGCTCGGTCTCCTCAGATCTGTGCCTGCAGATCCGAAGAGTCCATCGTGGAGGCTGGTGCCTCCCCTACAGCAAGGGCACCAACGTGCCCTTGCGCCAGGGTGGCTCCTGCTTCCCCAAAGTAGTGCTGGATATGGTGCCGGCTGGCTGGCCTCGCCATTCCAGCACTGCTTAGGGTTGTGCTGCCAAAAGTCTGCCTTATGATCCGAATTATATGCATGAGATTTGGCACACGTGTTCAGGATGCAATTCTACATTCCATGTTTGGGTATCAGCTTGATTCCCACATTGCTTTCAGGGGGTCTGTCCGCGAGGATTTCCAAGAGCCTAACCCTAGCGGATAACGAGGATTAACTGTACTGTCCATGTAAAAGGGGGTGGGGTATGGGTTGTAGCTGTGACACAGGGGGAAAGAGTTTGAATTTGCTCCTCGTTACATTGCAGCTGCATTCGAATTGAGCTCCGCAGTGGCTCCTTTTGAACCAGATGTCAACATGTCGAATCACGGAGCCCCCTGCATCTGGTCTGGCTCCTAATTGTTAGCATTGTTGTTCTGAGGCAGTTACCAGGATCTCTTGCTTGACCCCATTTGCTACAATTCATTGGAGAGGATTTCAGGCTCAATTTTAAATCCATTTCCATCCAAGACTTATTTTCCTTCCCCAACGAAGTGATTCCACCCTCTGCTGCTTTCATTCCCCAGGATCTCTGCTGGCACAAACCCCGTACTTTTCCACGGGACTTGGAGTGACCTCCGTATTTTGAGGATCAACTCACTTGTCTAATCTGTCTTCTTAATTTTCCATTCTGGGGTTGAATTTGTGGTGCCTTTTACAGAACAAGCAGCTGAGCAATCTGTTCACTGCTGAGACTCCAACGGGAATATCCACCGCTTTCTGGGCCTCCTTGGGAGTAGGCCGCTGGGTCCTTTGACATTACGGTATTGCAAGTTCTGCAGAGGTGTACAATTTTGCACAAATGCTTGCAATGCCATCGTAACCACCTCTTTCATGCATCCTGTCTGCTGTAGCCCTGCTTTCCTGGCAGCCGGTGTTAATGAGTTTGCTCAACATGTGGATACTATTACTGGAAGCAATTTTGAGATGACCGCAGGCAGCTTCATCCTCACAAACCCTTGAAAAGGACTTGCTGTCCTAAGCAACCAGTCTGGTTGCATCAGACTGATGCCGTTATTAAGATGCTTTTGTACGGCACCTACTGTGGTCTTAGGCATTTTTACGAAGAGTAGGAAGCTGATGATAACCCACTCTGTCCTTGCCAAGAGCTAAGGGAATGAATAGTAATTCTAGGGAGAGGGATGTGAATTCAGTTCAGAACTCCCTATACGTTCAGTGAATGCATACGTAGGTGGAGCAGAAACATGCCCCGCTTTGGCTGACCACTATCTCTGGGTAGTCCGTGTTTGTCTGCCGTGTGCCCTCAGAGCTTACAGCTGTCCCTGTGACCTTGACTGATCAGCGTTACAACTCGTGTGGAGAAGCCTTCTGCATATACAGCTTAGCTCAGTGGTTCCCAAACTGTGGTTCCCAAACCACCGATGGACTGCGGTCCAATTTCAGGTGGGTTGCAAAGCACCTAGAGTAGCCATATTGAAAATATGGGAAGGTGAGGTGCTGGAAAGGCTTTTTTCCGTTTCTGAGTCACTTGATATTGGAAAACTGCTGAGAAATAACCCAAGTTCCTGCTGCATTCTCAGGAAAGCAGCAGGCTCTGTCATGACAATGACAGCACTTCCAGCCATGACACCACTTCCAGTGGGTCCCGTACAGATTATCGTTCTAAAGAGTGGGTCCCAGTGCTCAAAAGTTTGAGAACCCCTGGCTTAGCTCCTTCCTTACAAAATAATATGTGCAATCTCCTGGGGATATGACCAGTGGCTGAGTAAGAATGGTGGGTGTGGACAGAAGGGAGGAGCCTGCTCCCACCCCCATATGTTGTCTAAATGCAAGTGTGTGTGTGTGTGTGTGTGTGAGTGAGAGAGAGAGAGAGAGAGAGAGAGAGAGAGAGAGAGAGAGAGAGAGAGAGAGAGAGAGAGTTATGCAGAGTGATGAGTTAAGACAGGGGGTCTCCAAACATTTCATTACCAGGGCCACATTGTATACTTTACACATTTTTGCAACAAAAAAAAACACAAACCCAAAAAATCTGTTTTTTAAATGAGGAAAGGTCCATTGCAGGCTACAGGCCATGATGGGTGGTGCAACCTCCTTACTTTAGAGTTAGGCTACTTCGGAGTGCTGGACGCAGGGGAGTGGCAGAGAGATCCAGGCAGATCTTGTTGTCTTCGGTGCTCCCTGAGGCATCTGGTGGGCCACCGTGAGATACAGGAAGCCTTTGGCCTGATCCAGTGAGGTTGTTCTTATGTCCTTAAGGCCCAGATTGGGATGCAAATTATTGTAACTTCCTCCCCACAGCCAGGATAGCAAATTCTGTTTTATTTACCTCATATTTCCCTCAGAATTTTACCTCAGAAATTTACCTCAGAATTTTACTCAGAATTTTACCTCCCCTGCCAAAAGCAGGGGAGTGGCTTCTCCATCCACCTTCCATGCACTGTTATAACTTTCTGCTTCCAGGTTGTACTGCTATCACTTTGGTATGCAAGTCATGTCCACTTGTGCTAATGTTCCCCTGGGCCACATGCCCACTGCTGTCAAGCTTTTCGGGTGCCCCATGACAAGGCAACTATTGAAAGTCTCTTTTGGGCCCGCACAGCTGCAAAAAGCATCCAGTGGGAAGCCAGCACACAGAGATCAACTTAAGGAAGCTACTGTGGGCTGCAAACTCCCTTTTATCGTATCATAACCTTTATTGGCATATGTACACACATAGAGACGTACAAATATACAAACACAATTAAACTGCAAGTCAAGAATAACAGAAGAGTCCTACCCGCAAAACCCCTCATATATGGTTATACTTCACCACTTGGTGCAAAAAGGCGGCTATCTGTTTTACTAAGCTTGGCTCCGTTGTTGACAGTAAAAATTTCAGCATCTCAGACTCGAGGTTTTGATGCTTCATTTTCAAAATAGGATCTAAAAACTTTTCCCAGGCCATAGCATGGAGAGGGTAATATAGAATTATGTGCATAATTGACTCAACCTTGCCAAGGGCGCAAGGACAATACCTATCGTTGTAAGGAATGCCCCTAAATCTGCCTTGCATTACTGCTGATGGCATGGCATTACATCTCACTAGGGAAAAAGCCCTTCCTTCCTGAGGACATTCTAACAAAGTTAGATATAGCGGTTGTCCGATTGTAACTGGAATCTGGAGGTTCAGCGTTGAACAGGTTTTATTCGCTGAGCTAAGTAGATTCTGTGCTTGTATATCCCAAAGCAGTGGTGTCATCCTCAAATGAAGTTCCGGAATGCTAGGCGGGACTTATGGCTTGATTGTCAGGCTGTCCGTGACGTGTCGCTGCCTGCCCGCCCGCCGGGTGGGCTCCCTCTGGTTGGCACACCCCTCTGCTGCTTGCCCAGGCACCCGGCGTGCCCCCCAGGCAAGTGGGCACCCCCTCCGAAGCCAGGGGTACCCGCGCGGTGGGTGGGCAGGCAGCGACACGTCACGGACGGGCAGCCAATCAGGCGGTAAGTCCCGCTTGGCATTCCGGAACGTTGTTTGAGGATGACACCACTGTCCCAAAGCCTACGTTTGATGATTCGGTAGGCCTCGGATTGGGAAACTGAACCCAGTGAGTCAGCCTCGATTCCAATTGTTCTAATTTTTTTCCCCAAGAGCCAACAGGGGGGTATGAGTCTTTCAGGAGCTGATATAATAAACTGTTGTGGTCGTGATTGTAATAAACTTTAAGCCAGAACTTTTATCAAGGAAGGCTGTTGAGAAGGAACTCCGCCACCAGTGACACAGGTGAGGGGAATACACCGAAAGTCACTCCAGAACTGCTCTACCATAGCAATCAATTACTGGTCAGAGAGGAAAAATGGCTGCAATGAAAAACGAACAAAAAGAACAAGTGCATCAAGTTGTAAAGGCAATTGGTGTACGTTGGCAGTGATTTATGTATCTGGACTCAAGAAGAATGACCTAAGCAAGGGGGATAAACATTATCTTTGCTATTTCAAATTCAGTCTACAATCATTAATCATACACAGTACTTCAAATTACATTTTTCTTCCTTTTTCTTCAGTTGTAGTTGTGTGACCTTCTTTAGTTTTGGGGGCTTTTTTCCTTACGGCCCAATCCTGAATTGCCCGACCGCCCAGGAGCTCAGCGGTAGCCAGGCGGCTACCACTGCATCCAGGCAGCTGCGGGAGGCTCCGCGGGGAAAGGGGGCAATCATAATGGTAACGGCACAGGACTACCGATGGGGTTATGAAGAAAGACTGCAGCGTTTGGGGCTCTTCAGTCTAGAAAAAAGGCGCCTGAGAGGGGACATGATTGAGACATACAAAATAATGCATGGAAGGGATAGAGTCGATAGAGGGTTGGGAGAGTTAAAAACAGATAAAAGGAAGTCCTTTTTTACCCAGCGGGTAGTTAATCTGTGGAACTCTTTGCCACAGGAGGTGGTGATGGCATCTGGTCTGGGATTGGACGGATTTCTGGAAGAAAAGTCCATCGTGGGCTATAGGCAATGATGGGCTGTAACCTCCTTACATTAGTAGTAGGCTACTTCAGAGTACTGGGTGCAAGGGAGTGGCAACAGGATCCAAGCATCTTGTTGTCTTGTGCCTCCCTGGGGCACCTGGTGGGGCCGCTGTGAGATACAGGAAGCTGGACTAGATGGGCCTTTGGTCTGATCCAGCAGGGCTCTTCTTATGTTCTTACTCACTTCTGCGCCCGCCATTTAACCAGCACAAAGCGAAGGCCTCCAAGTAAGGCCATGCGGCCTTACTCAGAGGTCGGGAACCAGCGGTAAGAGTCACTGCCACTCCAAAACTCCGCTCCACCCATCCTCCAACAACACCCTCCCGTCCCGCCCAGACCAGCCGCATCACCGGAGATGGGTGCTCGCACTCAGGAGCCACAGTGTTGCCATAGTGTTGCCATGGTGCCACCCCAGCACTTGCGGTAAGGGCTTACTGCTGGCACTGGAGGTGCTTTATGGCGCCATACATGACAGCGGCCCAGTACGAGCGTACACCTACAGCAACTAGTTCAGGATTGGGCCCTTAAAGTTGTACAGACACTATTTATACACTTTGGAATCTGGATTAACTCCGTAGGAATCTCTGTAGCAATAGAACTAATTTTATGGCTATGATCCTTCAGTGTTGAATTGTCCTGAAGTAAATTAGCTCCTGCAGTGTGCTGCCACCAACCCTAAATGAGCATTCATTAAGTCACATCTGCACTTGGATTTGCCTTTTATTTTACTTTGGATTTCCAGGGATTTGACTAATAAAATCTTGTTTTGCTGGGGAGACAGAGACTGTACTATTTAAGGGACAAAGCTACACATGATGCTGGAAACATCAGTGTGCTTTTATCTTCAAGTAGGAGCTACATTGGTAACCCCTGCTAACCCCTTACCTGCTAATTGTGCAAGAGGCACTTTTCACATGGTGTTCCTCTTATATTTAGCAGGGGGAGAATAACAGTCCCTCTTCACCCCAGCACAGTGTCTTTTCTAGTGGCTGCTGCTGCTGGTGTTCTGCATATTTTTAGATTGTGAGCCCTTTGGGACAGGGAGCCATTTAGCTTTATTATACTATTTGCCTGTAAACCGCTTTGTGAACTTTGTGTTGAAAAGCAGTATATAAATACTATTTGAATGAATGAATGAATGAATGAATGAATGAATGAATGAATGAATTGGGCTGTAGGCTATCACCTGTCGGCTATTACCTGGTTCCACCTGTTCTGGCTTAGCGTTTCAGCCCCACCCAAGGAGCAGACATCAAAAGTGAGCAACTCCATGTGCTATCTAAGGAATTCTGCAGAATGTTATCTGCATACTCCCATAATCCAGAAGGAACATTTTTCATTGCAGTTGTCAATTGTTTATCCCACTCTGTTCCAATTCGGGACCACTGTGGGGTGAAAGGGATTTCTTCCTTCCCCCTTGAGTCTTCTCCCCAGCAGTGCTTCTAAAAACACTCATAACAAGTACACTTAGAGAGCACTATTATGTACCAGGACCCCATGTAATGGCTAGTAGTGTTGCCGAAAATCGGCTTAAAATGGTTTCTATCACAGGGAAAGCATTTAAAAAGGCAAATAACCAAACAAGAGAGTATGAGGTTCATTTTTATTACACCTGTGCAGGTGAACCAATCTCCCTGGAAAGGCAGGGAAAAAGGCAAAAAATAATAATACAGATTGCAAGCATTTTTGTAACCCCCCCCCCAGTAGTGTCATTCAAATGATTTAGGAACAGGAACTCACTTTTGATTGGCACTTGTCGGGAACCCAGAACCAGCCATGGAGCCCGTTAGGATCCGGAACGCCCAGAGCGTAGTACTGTTATCAAAAGTTATGGCTAAAAAACCAGAGAAAATGGAACTACAACTGTGACATCACTTCCTGTTGTGATGTCACATCTGGGGCAACATTTTGCCCTCTGCACTGGGCTACACTTTCATTAGCTACGCCCCTATTGGTGGCGCAAGTCTGTGTTGGCCCATGGTGGCAGATCAGGCTTGGGAAGGGGGATAGGATACAGATCCTCCCAGGCCCCTTCCTCCCAGGCTTGATCTTCCACTGATTCAGTATCCACAGTTTCTGTTATCCACGGATACCATGAATACTGGGTTGCCTATTAAAAAGACAGGGGAACATTACAGAAATCTCTTCCTTTAACCTTGTTGCAGCAAAACCACTGATGCTCCCCTATCTTCAAGAAGGCATCCGAAGTATCCATGGTTTCAGGTATTCACGGTGTGGTCCAGAAAGGAACCCCAGTGGATACCAGGGCATGCCTGTACACTGCATTTTGGTGTTGAAGGTATTTTCCAGAAATTATGATTCTGTGGCTGCATCTGCTGATACTGTATCTATATCACCCTCCTAATACACTTTTAAAGCATTGAAAATTAATACAAATGAGGACTTGGAATGAGAATAAAAGCACATTGCTCCACTTTCTGCCTTTCAAATCCTGAAATCTGTGAAAAAATAACACCATTTAGCCATAACACAGACATGCACCTTCTGGTTTCCTAGTATTATATCAGTTATCTTCTCCTGCATCCCTGCATTTATCTTGGTAGATTCTGCCATTCCCGTACTTCTGCTAAATTAATTAATTTACATTAATACACTGTGAAATTAGAGACTCAGGCATACATGGCTGTGTATTTTGCTTTCCCCCTCTAGCTGTGTAAATGGTTTAATGATCTGTATAACATGTATTTTCAAGGCAGCTAATTTAATAAAAGTCAATATCTCCCAGCTCTGCATAGTCCTAGGAGCCTTTCATTATCAGGATGATAGATTCATTGACAGATTCCCGTTGTCACCAGGCTATGCCAAGAATCCAAAGAGCATCCGTTCTACAGCATGTGGTTAAGAAGCACAATGTTTGCTAGAGGTGTGTAAAATGATGTTAATGCATTAAATAGATGCACATCCTTCACTGACCGCTGCCTGACATTGTGATTGATCTGAAAGGACAATGCGCAAAACGATGCTTTTGTGCACAGTTCATTACGCTTAAAGGAAAATGCACAAATATTACATTATGGTGGCAGTTCCTTTTGTAGTAATATTAGTTTGTGTGTGTATAGAAATATATTGTATTTTGTTTATGATTGCTTTACTTTGATATTCAAAGCCCAGTTCTAACCTGCGTCGGAGCAGGCAGGTCATCTGGCCTGTACTGTATCCAACACATACTGAGAGGCCTTTGGAGCTCACCTCAGGGTAAGGGGCAGTGGTGCCATTCAAATGATTTAGGAACAGGAACTCACTTTTGATAGGCACTTGTCGGGAACCCGGAACCAGCCACGGAGCCCGTTAGGATCCGGAATGCCCGTTCTGGTCCGTTCCCCCTGAATGACATCATTGCCTTCGCCCCCTAGGAATCCAGAGTCGCTCCCTTTAACCCTCTGAGTGCCAGCCAACCAAGAAGAAAAGCTCTTTGCAGAGGAATTGGGAGGGGGGAGGAGGGAGAGTGAAGTGGGCGGAGTCAGCCCTAATTTTAACTAGTGGAACTGAGTTCCCCCGCGTTCCCCCTGCACGACATCACTGGTAAGGGGCTATTTTCCCTCTACCCCAGGGTAAGCCCCAGCCAGCCTAATAAGACTGTTTGGATCTGCCCCAGCGAAATCACTGGTGCAAATCAAAGCGGCCCAAATCAGAGCTAATCGGCTGGGAGCAGGTGGCCTGCCTGCTCCTACACAGGTTAGGATTGGGCTTTCAGAAACTGTAAGTGTTTGGGGGAACAGTCTTTGAACTCCATTTCTAGGGAGAATCTAGCAAAGCAAATGCTACTCATACTATATATAAGGTCTTGAGCGTCCTCTGGAGCACAGAACCCCAATTATTATTAAAAATTTATTAAGTATTGTTTAAAAAAAACTATTACTTTCTCGATCTCACCCCTTTTTCTTTTTTAGCAAAGCTGTGTGGATCGCAATGGATTTGTTGTTTGAAAGAGTGGATCCCGGCGTTAAAAAGTTTGGGAAGCATTGTGATAGATATTAATAAATAATGACAGTAAAAATAGCTCTTTCCCTTTTGTAACAAAAGGAGGATGGGGGAAATAGGCACATCAGAGGTGGTGAAATGACCCTACATCTCGCAGGTACAGAGGCAGATCTAAGGGGGGGCAAATTGTACATTTTGCAAGAAGCCTTACCTTGCAGTGGAAAACACTCCTCTCCTGCACTGTTCTAGCCAATCCTCACAGGGAACAGCAACATCTTGGCGTTGCTTACTGGCTACAGCAGCAAGGGAGAGGAGGGATTTACATGACAGGGTAAGGCTTCTTGCAAAACTTACAGATTTGCCCCCCCTTAGATCCGCCTCTGCGCAGGTAGTCTTTGTACATTTATTCTTAGTGTTGGGAAATCCTTGCTTAATCTGTTTATCTTCTGAGGTGAGTAAACCAGGGTCTTGGGCTTGAAAGAACTACAGGCATGCCCTGGTATCCGCAGGGATTCCATTCTGGACCCCACCGTGGATACCTGAAACCGCGGATACTGGGGACGCCTTTTTAAAGACAGGGGAACATCAGTGGTTTTGCTGCAACAAGGTAAAAAAAGAAATTTGTGTAATGTTGCCCTATCTTTTTAGTAGGCACCCCCAGTATCCGTGGCATCTGTGGATAACTGAAAGCGTGGGTACCAAATCAGTAGATATCAGGGCACGACTGTACTAAGAGGTCAACAGAGCCTAGGAAAGCTACATATTGATAGGGGTGTTTCTTTTTGTTAAAAACGCATGCAAACACAAAACAATGTCATTCGGGGGTTAAAATGCACCCATCTAGTCTAGCTTCCTACATCTCGCAGCGGCCCACCAGACGCCTCAGGGAACACACAAGATAACTAGATATGTGCATCTCGTTGCCACTCCCCTGCATCTGGCACTCTGAGGTAGCCTAACTCTAAAGTAAGGAGGTTGCACTAACCATCATGGCCTGCGATGGACTTTTCCTTCAGAAATCTGTCTAGTCCCCTTTTAAAAGCATCTAGGCCAGATACCATCACCACCTCCTGTGGCAAGGGGTTTAATTAATCACAGATTAATTACCCGCTTGGTAAAAAAGTATTTCCTTTTATCTGCTCTCCCAACACTCAATTTTAATGGATGTCCCCTGGTTCTGGTATTGTGAGAGAGGGAGAAGAACCTCCATCTATCCACTTTATCCATCCATAATTTTATATGTCTCAATCAAGTCCCCCCCTCAGGTGCCTTTTTTCTAGGCTGAAAAGCCCCAAACACTGTAGCTTTTCCTCATATGGGAGGTGCCCCAGCCCCGTAATCATTTTGGTTGCTCTCTTCTGCACCTTCTCTAGTTCCCTTATATCTTTTTTAAGGTGTGGCGACCAGAACTGTACATAGTACTCCAGATGCGGCCTTACCATCGATTTGTACAGTGGCATAATAATATTGGCCATTTTATTCTCAACCCCTTTTTTGATTACCCCAAGCATGGAATTGGCCTTCTTTACCGCTGCCTCACATTGGGTCAACACTTTCATTGAGTTGTCTACCAGCACGCCAAGATTTCTCTCCTGCTCTGTCACCGAAAGCTCAGAACCCATTAGGTTATAGTTGAAGTTTTGATTTTTTGCCCCAATGTGCATCACTTTATACTTGTCTACGTTGAAACACATCTGCCATTTGGCTGCCCATTCCCCCAGTTTACAGAGATCCCTCTGGAGCTCTTCACAATCCCTTCTGGTTTGCACCACCAGGAAACGTTTTGTGTCATTCGCAAACTTGGCCACCTCGCAGCTTATGCCCGCCTCCAGGTCATTTATAAACAAGTTGAAAAGCATGGGTCCCAAGATGGCTCCTTGGGGCATTCCGCTTTTCACCTCTCGCCATTGTGAAAATTGTCCATTGATATCCACTCTTTGCTTCCTACTCCCCACCCAGTTTTTAATCCATAAGAGAACCTGCCCTCTTGTTGTGAAGTTTAACCAGTAGCCTTTGGTGAGGGACCATGTCAAACACTTTCTGAAAATCCAGATATATAATATCCACGGGTTTGCCAGCATCCACATGCCGGTTAACATTTTCAAAGAATTCTAAAAAGTTTGTGAGGCAAGACTTACCCTTACAGAAGCCATGATGACTTTCCTTCAGCAGTGCTTGTCCTTCTATGTGCTTTTAGATTTTATCTTTGATGAGGCTTACTGTAAGCCATGCTATAAAGTGTGCTTGGACAACTCTCGGAGTCAGGGTGGCTGGCATACACCTGTATACCGGCCTCTCTGACTCTGAGAGTGGTGCAAATGCGCTTTATGGTGTGTTTGCAACACTCCTGGGCCAGCACACTTGACTTGTGCTGGCCTAACTTCAGGTTAGGATTGTGCCCACACTTTCACAGCCTGTAAACTTAATGAAAATGAGCCCTTGGAATGAGCATTTAGACAGTATAAAAACACAAAACGCCGCATTTTGCCTTTCTAATCATGAACTCTATGAAAAAATAACACTATTTTCAAACGGCCCTACCTATTGATATGCAAATCCTTTCAAACTTTTGTTATTCAATGCCTTTGCCAGGGCTTGCTCCATGCAGTCTGGCTACTACAGCCCAGGATCCTCAGATCTCTGAGCTGCCGCTATGCTCACAGATTCATGTGGTCATCATGAGCAATTCCCTTGAGTCCCATCAAGGTAGCAGGAGGCTCAAGGATGCCAGTTTTCCCAAGGCACCCTGAAACCTGGACCAACCAGTCTTGGGTTTTGCTAAGAGAGAAAAGCTGCTGAGTCAGGTCAGCATCCTAGACAGGACAGGAAGAGCCAGAGAAAGTTACAGCAAATAGTGTTTCTGGGGATGCTGCTTGCTTGATCTGACTGTTTTAGAGTTAGTGTAGCCTTGTTATTGTGACTGTATATTTTGTTGTATTATTAATTATTTTTATTTATTTATTTGTTTTGAAGAATTTATACCCCGCCTTTCCCAAGCCATAGCAAATGCCCAAGGCGGCTTACATGGGCAGGCTAGTCTAAACCACCATTTTTCAATGGTTTGTTTGTTTTTTTTTTTTTTTTACAAATCTACAGTATTCTGTGATTCACCGAATCCTCAGTCTCAAATGTAACCTTCACAGGTTAACACTAATAATTAAAATCATTAGTTTTAAGGTACATTGAGAGAGCTTTTGGGCCGGAGTAAAATTCCATGTATGGTGAAATTCCATGTATGGCCAATAAATTTCTATCTAATCTAATCTAATCTAATCTAATCTAATCTAATCTAATCTGTTTTCCCTCCTCATCTCCAGACAGCAGCTTCAAATGGAGCAGACAAATGGGCAACAAGCGAAGATCAGGACAAGGGGAACCAGTCTTCTGAAAACCATTCCATGGATAAAACAGCAAAGGTAAGAACAGCCTGTTTGCTTGGCCGTGAAAGATGTCCAGAGAGTTTCTGCTGCATCTACAGCTCCTCTTTTTCCAGATCTTCGCAAATGTGTTTGTATAACCATTCATTGCTGTCAGGATCCATGCTATGGGGATGAATCTTAAAGAAAACTGAGAAGCAAATCAGAACATTGTTGCAGGGTATGTTCTTAAAGACCCAGGATGCGTTCGCTGACTGACTGGTGGCGTTTGCAATTAAAAAATAATTTATGGGGCAGTATAAGGTTGGCAGTTCAAGATCACGCGACGGAGTGAGCTCCCGTTGCTTGTCCCAGCTCCTGCCAACCTAGCAGTTCGAAAGCATGTCAAAATGCGAGTTGATAAATAGGGACCACTTTGGTGGGAAGGTAACGGTGTTCCGTGCATTACGGCGTATTGTCATGCTGGCCACACGACCATGGAAGCTTCTCCTTGGACAAGCTCTGCAGGCTTAGAAATGGAGATGAGCAGTCGGTCATGACTAGACCATTCGGTTGTGGGGAAACCTTTTCCTTTTTATAATAGATAAATTGGACCAGGGTGGGCCAGCATTTTGGCCTGAGCACCACATTGAGATATGGAAATTGTATGGAGCGCCTTGCCTTTCACTATATAAACAAAATTCAAGTGAAAAGTATATTTTAAAAATGAAAGTTTTAAAGTGATCTGCTCTCATTTCAAATTGTTGTATTTTGAATGGAAAATCCAACACTCCATGGACAATCCAATGTGAGAGCTCCTTACTTGCAGTATAATGAAAATGTTTGCCCAGGACAACAATACTTTTGGGGAAAGGGGGAGAAGAAAGCAAACAAGTATACAAGCATACAGGAGGTCAGAAGTATTTAAATGTTGGCTTTGGAAATGTGAGATTATGGCTCCAAAAATCCTAACACACATTTGCAGGAAAATCATATACAAATTTCCTTGTTATTTATGGTAAACCCCATTAAGTTTCATGACATTCCCCAAAAAGACATGCATAGAATTGCAGCCCTTATAGTATGTATATTTGATTGGAAGTAAATCCCATTGTTCAGTGGAGCTTACTGCCAGGTAAATTTAGACATGATAGCCTTATTTCAGTGATAAATGTAGAGCAGCAAGAAACGGGGCCTTCTCAGTTGTGGCACCACTTTTATGGAACTCATTCCCAGAAAATCTAAAATCTGCCTCTTCCGCAGAGAGATTCTGGCGAGGCCTAAAAACATGTTTGTTCACATTGGCTTTCGGAGGTGGATAAGGATGGGAGACACCTGCTTGTTCTTTATTTGGCATGTTTTTATTGTGTATTTATATCAGTCACGGACCTGGGGGGTGCAAGGGGGGCAAATGCCCCGAGGGCTGGGCTGGGGGAGGGTGGCAACAATGTCGCCTGCCCCCACCCCCAGCAGCGTCATGCAGCCGGAACGCTGGGCGGGAGGAACGGGTGAGTGGCAGCCCGCCTGTTGCGTACCGCTCCACTTCCCGCCATGGGGGCGGGGAAGACGGCGAAATGGAGCAGTACGCAATGGGTGGGCTGCCGCTCACTCATTCCTCCCGCCCAGCGTTCCGGCTGCATGATGCCGCTGCCCGCCCCCCTACTGAGTCAGAGCGTGAAGTTGCTCTGGGAAGTGGCTTCTGCGGCAGATCCCTCCCCTCCGAAAGCTGCTCGTTGGATCAGCCAGGTGCGCTTCTTGGAGGGGCAGGCAGCCTCTCAGAGCCACGCGAGGCCACGGGGTGTGTGTGGCACCTGCGGAGGCATGCACCCATGGAGGTCTGCCCCTGGGTGCTGATCCCCCAGGATCGTCCCTGATTTACATGTTCGTTTCTCTTGGTTATTATTTTTGTTTTTTGTTTTACTTTACTTGTTATTCATATCACCTATGAATACCTTTATTAGATTAGATTTGGACCTTGATGTATGGGGGACGGAGCACACGCTCATGGCCTCCAGCATAATCCTGATCTGGATTGGACCTTCTCTGTGACTGCTGTTTGCCCTGGATGTAACCTTCCCATTCGTGCCAATGTGAACTTCCATCCCTCAAGGAAAACAACAGCTGTGTGGTGGAAGGGCATCACCACCAAGGTGGTGACAGCAGCTAAACCACCCCCTTTTCCATGCCATGATCCTACACTATGGGGGGCCTGATCTGGCTGCTGTTTCCAGGGTTAATAAAAAAACAAGCACATGTGGCACTATCTCCCTCCCCCCGCCTTGCCGTTGTTGGCGTCCCACAAAAAATTATGACTTAAGTTTCCAAGTATCTGGAAAGGAACCTTTTGGGAGAAAAGATGTATTGGCAGAAGAATGATAGTTATGACTGTGTGTGTGTCTCTGTATTGGTGTTACACGAAGACATGAATTACATTGTTAATTTTCTTTCTTGTGCTTCTTCATTGTAATACTGTAAATAATAGCCTCACAGTCTGCCTAGGAGAAGTTAAGGGTGTCACAGTTTCCATTATTTACTGTATAACTCATATACAATATTTTCACAGGTTTGCGTCTTGGCTATTGCGATTCTCGCAGGATGCTTAAAAAAAACACCCTACTATATAAAGATTCAGCTCGCAGATCATTTTATTTGGCCTTCCTTCAAAATAAAAAAAAAATGATGTCTCCCTTTTAATATCCTCAAGTTGAGAATAAAAGGAAAAGAAAACAGAACTTGGAAGGGACTGAAATGCTGGTTTGATCTCCTAAATGTCATAAAATACCTTTTTTAAAAATGGAAAATGTGAATTGTTCCAGGTTCAATCTAGGAGCCAATGAATGCATTTTTTCTTCTTCAAAAAAGTGGTACAGTCCTCTTGAGTGTTATCACTTCAAAATGCAGATAAGAGACGGCATAGTTGAGTAATTCTGTTTTAATGCCTGCAGAAAGCTGGCATTTCATGGCAGCCTAACTTTCTCCCTTGCATGATAGTTCGTTGCTTGTATGGAATTGCTTGTATGGATGGATGGCCATTCAGATGTATATAGATATACACAGCCCTACCGCCATTGTGTAGAGCAGTGTTTCTTAGTAGGTTGGGACTCAGTTTCTGGTGGGTGCTGCCAGGCCCAGGATGTCGCCCCGCCCCCTCGCATCACCCCGACACGCCTCCCTTAGCCCGGAAACACTCCATTTCCGAGCGTAAGGGAGGCGTGGGCGGGCAGGAGGGCCGAAGACTGCACGGTTTCACCTGGACCTGCTGCCCGGCGCCCATGGCTCATGCCATCCCAGGCTATAGGTAAGATATAGGCTATAGGCGCGTGCCTGGGTGCCGTAGAGCCTTCTGTGAAATCACGGGTGATGGAAAGGTCAGGTAACTAAATGCCTCAAGTTCTATTAAAAAATCAGATAGCGGCTAACTACCCTGCAAAGAGCTGAGCTCCTGCAGTTTGCAAGGTAAGCTGCTAACTGCCCTGAAAATTTGCAAGGTTTTGCAAACCTTGCAGTTAGCAAGGAGCTGAGCTGCTACAGTTTGCAAGCTTGCTCACATATATATAGAGAGATCAATGTTTGAGCATCTCTTCTGCTGTTTTTTTTTCCCCCAAGGCCATCAATGATAGGTAGTAGGGGTAGGTGAAGACTAGGGCACATAACTACGGCTCCAATCCTATGCACATTTACCCAGAAGTATGCCCCATTGACTATAATGGGGCTTACTTCTGAACAGACACGCATAGGATTGGGCTGTTAGTCCCTTGAGACAATTCATTCACATTACAAGTAATGGATTAAGCTTTTTTTTTTTTGCAAATAAGTAAAACCTTATTTGTAAATAAACAAAGATCACCTAAAATAAAATTTAAAAACTGCCATGGGGATCAGGCTTATAACACACAGGAGGCTGTTACTAGAAGTTTATAGTAGGAGAAATAGCTCAGTGGCAGCGATAATGTTTTGTAGGCATACATTTATGGACATTTCCTTGGCATTTCCAGGTAGGGTGGGAAAGACACCCTGATTATCTGTGATCCGTTAGTATAGACCAGTGTTTCTAAAAATGCAGGGTTGAGACCAGTAGTGAAATTTAGGGGGTTTGCCCAGGTTCTACAGAACCGGTTGTTAAATGGCCGGGCCCCGCCCACTCGCTTACCTTGGCTGGCTTCAGTTTTTTTTTTTTGGCTCCGGCTATGATGTCATAGAACCGGTTGTTAATTCATTTGAATTGCACCACTGGTTGAGACCCACTTGGTGGCTCACAACCTGGTCTCAGGTTGAGATCACAGAAAACCGAAGATCACGGAAAGCCGGGAGCAGTGATCTTGGAACCTGCAGACCTTACTCTTGCTGTACTCCTTTTGTGAATGTTAACAGTTTGAATTTCCAAGTGAGGGCTTTTAAAAAGTTTTGTTTTTAATTCAGTGCTTTTTACAGAATATTTTGTCCTCATCTTGCTTTTTGTCAGGGATGTTTTATGGTTGTGCAATTGCTGCAGTTCAAGAATGCCAGTTTGCATTGCAGACGTGTCATTTAATTACATCATTTCCTGGCTTGATGATGTCACTTCTGGCCACGACATCACTTCCGGTGGCGTCCCGACATGAGTGCCATTCTAAAAAGTGGGTCCTGGTAGAAAAAGGTTTGGGAAACACTGGCATAGACTGTAGAGTACTGTCGTGAACAGCAGGGAAACAGGCCCAGCTCAGCTCCATTTTGAGGCCTGTGCCTGCCTTCCCCCACCCCCCGGTGACCCTGGCAATGAGAAAGTTATCCCCTGGAGGCTGTTTTGTCTGGTTCAATGGCCGGGGCAAGATAGAGGGGCCTCTGGCAGGAAAACCTCCCAAGGACATCTTCTCCATACTAGGAGCTGTTTTGCCTCTGGCTGACAAGGGGGGCTGGGAAAGCGCGGGGGGGAGTAAGAACAAAGACTTAGACTTTTGAGTCTTAGGAGGAGAGACCATCTTGCACTCATCACACCTGCAGAGGCAGATCTAAGGGAGGGCAAAGCTCTAAGTTTTGCAAGAAGCCATACCTTGCAATGGAAATCACTCCTCTCCTGCACCGTTTTAGCCAATCCTCACAGGGAAAAGCAACATCTTGGCGTTGCTTACTGGCTACAGCAGCAAGGGAGAGGAGGGATTTACATGACAGGGTAAGGCTTCTTGCAACACTTAGAGCTTTGCCCTCCCTGTAGATCCGCCTCTGCACACCTGGTTCTGTCCTCTGCTGGGTGAGGGATAGGTAGAATGTAATTAGACTAGGAGATAGGCGTTTTCTTATTTTGCATTAAGCATCATGTAGTTGTGCCATGCTTTGTCCTGCTTTGAAAGGCCTTATTAAGCCTCTATGCTGTAACCCGTAGTGTTAATAAATCATTGTATTTTACTCCATGGTGTGCCTGGTGTGCTGGGAGTGGGGGGTTGGCTGAATCCAGTCTAGACGCTGGGCTACACTACTGGTTGGGCTAAAGTAATGCCCCCTGGGCCACGGGAGGTCCCTGGTGGCCCAGGAGGGGACATCATCCCACGATCCCTGGGGGAAGTCTGGAAGGGCCAGGCTCCCGGGTATTGTGCTAAGTATTGAACTATATGAACCAGCTTTCTATGTTCCTAGTTAACCCTGGAGGCTACTAGACAATGGATGAGTGGGATCTCAGTCTCGGGAGGATGCATGCATCACCTGATGAAAAACATCCCTTCCAGAGATGCCCTTTGCATCTCTTGTGAGAGAACTGGATTGAGGAGTATCCCCACTGACTGCAAGTGATCCCTTTGAAGAAGGGCAGACATCCAGTGGTGTCATCTAAATGATTTAATAACAGGTACTGTAATCCTAACAGGTACTGTAATCCTAGAAACCGGTACTCGGGTACCCCCGCGTACCCCCTGCATGACATCACTGAGTATCCCCACTGACTGCAAGTGATCCCTTTGAAGAAGGCAGACATCGAATTGGCTTTCCAAACCCATCTCTTCCATTTTATTTCCCGCCGGCACCGCCTGCCAGTGTCGTTTTAAACGATTCCTCTGGCCTGTTAACGACAACGCCATTAGAAAAGTTGCTCAAAGCTTTATCGGGCTTGCTAGCTATTAAAATGTAAGTGTGGCACTTTCTGAATAATGCTGTCAGGTTCCTTCTCCCAGGAAAGTAGGGAGAAATTAAAACGGAATCTGGAGAGCACGGTCTTGCTTCAAAGCTGAGAGTCAGTTTGGAAGAAGCAGAAGCCTTTTAAGTGCCTTGTGTTTTCATTATATTGCTGCTCTCCCTCCCTTTCCCTCTCTCTGTATAATCTGGTGCTGCATATAAAATTCAGGTGCCGCCATTGCCTCCATAATAAGAGGGCGCAAAGGTAATGAAAAGAAAACAGCTGCACCTTTATGGGTGTTAATAGTTATATAACACATAACGCTGGATCTGCGTTTGATATCCAGGGATCTGTAGAATAAGTACCAAGTGGAATTATCTTAGAGCGCAATCCTATACTGGAGTTAGACCGGCATAAGCTTAACCAGCAAAATTTGGCCAGCACAAGGGCCACCGTAAAGCACGATTGGACCACTCTCGGAGTCAGAGAGGCCAGCACACAGATGTGCGTCATCCTCCCTGACTCTGAGAGTGGTCCAAACATACAAACTCAGCCTAATGCCGGCCTAACTCAGTTTAGGATTGTGCCCTTACTCTACAAGCAGGAAGTCTCCAAACTGCAATTTTGGCCATAAACTAGAAAGCAGGAACTGTAGGAATATGTGTTAACTTACATCAGGGCCCAATCCTATCCAATTTTCCCGCACTGGTGTAGTCACAACGCAGCCCTAAGGTAAGGAAACAAATGTATCCATACCTTGAGAAGGCCTCTGTAACTGCTCCCCCACCAGAAGCGGAAGAAGGGTGTAGCCCGGGGTGGTGCGAGCCATGGGCGCCGGCAGCAGTGGGGCGCCATTGCGCAGAGTCCGTGGACTAACCCGCACGCTGTCTGGCCCTCCCTCCCTCCCTGGCATCCGTTAAGCTCCAAAATGGAGCTATTCTGGATGCAGGGAGGCATGGCTGGGTGACACATGGGGGCGGGGCAACATGCTGGGGGCACGGTTTTGTCGCCCTGCCATGGGCACACTTGGGGCTCCGTTCGTCCCTGCCCCCCACAGCACGATGCAGCACACACCTCATTGGCACAGTTATACTGATACCAGAAAATTGGTTAGGATTGGGCCCTTATTTGGGTTGCAGATGATAGCAATACTTTTGGTGTGTAATTTGTTTTGGCATGCTTCTGGATAGTTCTTGGGTGGGAAGAGGTCTTTGGATGTATGGATGCTGACTAGCTGGTTGAAATTGGCATTGAGCAAGGGGAAATCTGTTTCTTTAAAGTAGTGGTTCTTAAGCATTTTAGCACTGAGACCCACTTTTTAGTATAACAATTTGTCTGGGCCCCACCAGAAGTGATGTCATGGCCGGAAGTGCCATCATTGTGACGCCAGAGCCTGCTGCTTTCCTGAGAATGCAGCAATAAGCTGGGTTATTTCTCAGCAATTTTCCAATAGCAAAGTGAATCAGAAAGGGGAAAAAAAAAGCTATTTACAACCTTGACACAAGCAAAATAACTACACTACGCTCCCCATTTCCAGTGTTCCGTCTTCCCATATTTTCAGTGGCGGCTGTACTAGGAGCGCAATCCTATACAAAGCCGGCCTAGTAAGGCCGACATAGCAGGGCTGTATCCTACAGCCCATTCGGAGGCATCCGCAGCAACGTGCGGGGCAAGGGGAGGTTTTTCCCTTGCACCTGCGTAAGCCCCAATCACCCCTATGGGCCTGCTCCGATTTGTGCCAGCAAAATAGCAGGCGCAGAGGAACGTGCATGGGAGTGGCCTGAATCGGGGCCGCCCTGGCTGGGATGGGCTTTAGGATTTGGCACTATGGCCGTCCTGCGTCACAACAGCGTCACAACTGCCATCTCCCCCCTCTGCACCATCCAGTTTCGCCCCCGGAACGCCCCCGGAACGCCCTCGTGGAGGCCCTGCGCCAACCGAGTGATGCCGACGCTGGAATGGCGCATGGCCAGCACCCATGCGCCGGCACTGCTGCTCATGCTGGCCCAGTGCAAGCCCATGGCCACAGCGCCGACGTGGACGCACTTTATTATATGGCATGTTTGAGATAGCGTTCGGCCAGGGCAAGAGTGCAGCACTGGCGCAAGGGGGGTATAGGCAGTAGTGTCATTCAGCAACGAGCTGCCGGAACGCTAGGCGGGACTTACCGCTTGATTGACAGGCTGTCCGTGACGTGTCGCCGCCTGCCCGCCCACCGCGCGGGCTCCCTCCGGTTGGCGCGCCCCTCCGCTGATTGCCCAGGCACCCGGCACGCCCCCCAGGCAAGCGGCACCCCCTCCGAAGCGAGGGGTGCCCGCGCGGTGGGCGGGCAGGCGGTGACACATCACGGACAGCCTGTCAATCAGGCGGTAAGTCCCGCCTAGCGTTCCGGCAGCTTGTTGCCGGATGACACCGCTGGGTATAGGATTGCGCTGCCCGTGTGACTCACCTGAAATGGGCTCACAACCCACCTAGTAGGTCCCAACCCACTGTTTGAGAAACACTGCTTTAAAGCCTTGGGCCAAGAACTCCATTCTGGACGTGGCTGCTGCCGCATTCCCAGGAGCATGTATTTATGCAAGTTGTCATATAGCACCAATTTCCCAGCTGTCATATCACCTTTAACAACACACTGCATCTAATCCCACTGGGAACAATTTGAACGAGTGTTGCATCTTCCGTTCCTCATGTTTGAATTTTGGCATGAAAATGAATACTGAACTATATTGAGAGGGAGTTTCCCTGAAGCCTCTTCCCCCAATTTTAGCTTCTTCTTTTTTTAAAGTTAATTCACTGCTGTTCACAGCCTTTACTGACTGTTGCCTTGACACCTTAAAATAAAATAAAAAACTACCTTCTACTTCCTATGAACAGTGAGGTCACCCTGTAGCCAACTGGATTTGAAAAAAACCAAAACAAATGACAGAGAGCAATCAAAGAACGAGGGCATTATGCTTACTTTGACCTTAATGATGGAATCACGTAGGCAAATCTGATTGGCCATATGCCAAGTGAGGTGGAGGTAGATGCAGGTGTCAGTTGACCCCCCCCCCCACTTAATTCCAAGGCCCCTTGTGGAGTAGGAAGCAGAGAATTTCCTTCTGCTGGTGATACCCAAAAACCTGCCTGAGAAGGGCATTTCTCCCTAGACGAGTGATGGCGAACTTATGACATGTGTGTCAAAGGTGATGTGCCACAACGTTTGGGGTGACACACCAGTGTTCACTAACACCTGACAAAAACAGGTGTTTTTTTTTTAAAAAAAAGCAAAAACTCATTTTTCATTTTTGGAATTATTTGGTGTTTCTTTATATAATACATAGCACCACACATAATTGGATTGTATTTTTTAACATAAATAAAGAAATTAAATAAAGAAATAAAGAATTGTTTCTCTTTTCTTCAGAAGGGGTGTGTGTGGGTGTGACATGCCAGCAAGGAAAAGTTAAGCATTTACTGAAGTTTTGACGCACTGAGCCCAAAAAGTTCGCCATCACTGGCCTAGACCCATAAAAGATAACTCAGATTATTTCCCCAACTTGCTGTGCGCTACCCATATTCTGTGGCCCCTTGAAGGCTCATGGAGGGACATTTTCGCAGGGGGAGAAAATGTTCACAAAATATTTTCCCCCATTTTGACACTGAATCGCAGAGCAATTAGAACAACATCTGGTTGTGAAGAAGCAAGTGAAACTATCGATAGCATCGTGGAGAGCACAATCCTAAGAGTACAATCTGGGCTAGGACCCAGTGTGCTGAGGCCTGCAGGGGTTGGGGAGGAGCTATGACGGGGAACACCTGTGCTGTGTGGCAAGACTGGCTCTCACAGACCCATTGGCTCTTCCCTGCAGGTAAGGCAGCAAGCAGCCTTTGGCTTAACATAAGAAGAGCCCTGCTGGATCAGGCCAAAGGCCCATCTAGTCCAGCTTCCTGTATCTCACAGCGGCCCACCAGGTGCCCCAGGGAGCACATAAGACAACAAGATGGCTGCATCCTGTTGCCACTCCCTTGCACCTGGTACCAGTAGCCCACCACCTTTGTGAGGAAGTTGCACAATCCATCATTGCCTATAGCCCACGATGGACCTTTCCTCCAGAAATCCATCCAATCCCCTCTTAAAGGCATCAAGAC
The DNA here is from genome assembly GCA_029204185.1 of Lerista edwardsae. NCBI lineage: Eukaryota > Metazoa > Chordata > Lepidosauria > Squamata > Scincidae > Lerista > Lerista edwardsae. The sequence continues at coordinate 7,821,814 of JAJKFI010000017.1, read as the reverse complement.
CAGATGCCATCACCACCTCCTTTGGCAAAGAGTTCCACAGATTAACTACCCGCTGAGTAAAAAAGGACTTCCTTTTATCTGTTTTAACTCTCCCAACCCTCAGCTTTAGTGGATGCCCCCTGGTTCTGGTGTTTTGAGAGAGGGAAAAGAACATACCTCTATCGACTCTATCCCTTCCATGCATAATTTTGTATGTCTCAATCATGTCCCCCCTCAGGCGCCTTTTTTCTAGACTGAAGAGCCCCAAACACTGCAGTCTTTCTTCATAAGGGAGGTGCCCCAGCCCCGTAATCATTTTTGTCGCTCTCTTCTGCACCTTTTCCAGCTCCACTATGTCCTTTTTGAGATGCGGCGACCAGAACTGAACACAATATTCCAGGTGCGGCCTTACCATCGACTTGTACAATGGCATGATAATATTGGCTGTTTTATTCTCAACCCCTTTTTTAATGACCCCAAGCATGGAATTGGCCTTCTTAATTGCTGCCGCACACGGGGTCGACACCTTCATTGAATTGTCCACCAGCACCCCAAGATCTCTCTCCTGAGCTGCCTTGGTGAGAGGGGGACGGGGGGGACAGAGGACCTCGTCTTCGGTGAGAGAGGGGCAGAGGCCGCAGTGACCCAAGCCTCAGTGTGAGGGGGGTGAGGGTTGTTGCACTCGTGGGAAGTAGTGAGTGTGTGTGAGTGTGTGTGGTTTTTGATTGTGCTTTTTGCTGTGCAGTGGCTTGAAGGTCGACCCCGCCGGAGCTATGTGCTCAACACCTCAAGCGAGTTCAGGGGAGGGAAGCCACCATCAGTAGAGTTACGGGTTACGGAAGGTATGGCGGTGGGGGTTGGGCAGGCCGCTACAGGAGAAGGAGGGTCAGTTGTAGACAGACTGTCCCTCTTTCTGGCCCTCCTCTCACCCCTCTGACCCTTGGCACTCTTGGCGACAGTCCCCTGAGTCTGAAACTGCTGCTTCTGAAGGCCAGGTTGGTGAATAATAAAAACTGCCTAATCCAGGATTTAATCCTGGAAGAGGGTGCCGACCTGGTATGTATAACGGAGACCTAGCTGGATGAGCTAGGAAGTGTCAGTCTTTCCCAGATTTGTCCGCCGGGTTTCTGGGTACTGCAGCAGCCACAACTACAGGGGCGGGGAGGTGGGGTTGCAATAGTCTACCAGGATACCATCCATCTCACCAGCTACCCTGTTCAGTGGTCCACCGGGTTTGAGTGCCTTCATGTTACGTTGGAGGGGCGAGACATTCTGTTGGTGTTCCAACAGTGCCTTGCTGCCCAACAGTCTCCCTGCCTGAGCTGACTGGGATGATCTTGAGCATGGTGTTGGAGCTCCATCACCTATTAGTGCTGGGGGACTTTAATGTTCATGCTGAGGCCCCTGGAACAGCTGCAGCTCAGGATTTCATGGCCTCCATGGCAACCATGGGTCTGTCTCAAAGAATATCTGCCCCAACAAAAGATGCGGGACACGCACTGGACCTGGTGCTTACTGCTGGGCAGGCTGATGATGATCTGGAGGTGGAGGAGATCAAGATCACTCCTGTCATGGACAGATCACTTTCTGGTGGGATTTAGGCTTGTTGCAACCTCTCACCTCCGCAGCGACGGGGATCACATTGTATGATCCGCCCTCGGAGGCTGATGGATCCAAATGGATTCTTGAGGGCTCTGGGGGATTTTCCTGTTGCCAGAGCTGGAGACCCACCCGGTGCCCTGGTCAATCTCTGGAATAGGGAGATGAACAGGGCCCTGGATGAGATCACTCCCAAGCGTCTTCTGCCCATTCGCAAAGAGCGGCTCCTTGGTTTTCTGAGGAGCTGCGAACGATGAAGCAGCAGGGCAGACATCTAGAGCGATGGTGGTGAAAGACTTCTGCCAAATCTGACTGTGCATGGGCTAGAGCCCAGTTAAGATCTTATTCTAGGGCGGTGGTGGTAGCTAAGAGGGCATACTTCTCTGCCACTATCACGTCCGCAGAGAACCGCCCAGCTGAGCTTTTTCGTGTGGTCCGTAGCCTACTCCATCTGGCCCCCCCTACTGGAAGGGAGGAGCACACGGAGGCTTGCTGTGATGAGTTTGCAAAACATTTTGCGGAGAAGGTTGATCAGATTCGGCATGATGAGGACAACGCTGTAAGCGTATCTAGTGATGTCCCCGGGGAACCTGTCTATCCTATTATTTGGGATTCTTTTCAGCTTGTAGAACCTGAGGATGTGGACAGGATTCTTTGGAGTGTGAGACCTGCTTCTTGCCCGCTCGACCCTTGCCCAGCATGGCTAATTAGAGCTGCCCGGGAAGGGCTGGCCGACTGGATGGGGAGGGTGGTGAATTCATCACTGAGAGAGGGGGTGTTCCCGCCTGCTTTGAAGCAGGCGATTGTTTGCCCCCTCCTGAAGAAACCCTCCCTGGATCCTACTAATCTAAACAACTTTCGGCCAGTCTCAAATATCCCATTTCTGGGCAAGGTGATTGAACGGGTGGTGGCGTCCCAGCTTCAGAGGGTGCTGGAGGAAGTGGATTATCTGGACCCATTCCAATCTGGTTCAGGACGGAGACTGCCTTGGTCATCTTGGTGGATGACCTACACCAGGGAATGGACAGGGGGTGTGCGTCCCTGTTAGACCTACTGGACCTCTCGGTGGCTTTTGACACCATCGACCATGGTGTCCTTCTGGGTCGGCTGGCTGAATTGGGGCTCAGAGGCAGTGGTTCCGCTCCTTCCTGGCTGACAGATCCCAGAAGGTGGTGCTGGGGGATGCTTGTTCGGCACCCCAGCCTCTTAAATTTGGGGTGCTGCAAGGGTCCATCTTATCCCTCATGCTGTTTAACATCTACATGAAGCCACTGGGAGAGGTCATCTGGGGGTTTGGGGTGGGGTGCCATCAATATGCTGATGACACCCAAATTTATCTCTCCTTTCCCCCTGATTCTGAGGAGGCGGTTGAGGTCCTGGATCGCTGTCTGGAGGCAGTTGGGGGCTGGATGTGGGCGAACAAGCTGAAATTAAATCCGGATAAGACAGAGGTGCTCCTGGTCCGGAAATCCACAGCTCAGGTATTGGACTACTGCCCTACTCTGAATGGGGTTGCACTCCCTCTGAAGGAGCAGGTCCATAGCTTGGGGGTTCTCCTGGATCTGCAGCTGCTCCTGGATTCCCAGGTGGCGGCGGTGGCCAGGGGAGCCTTTGCTCAGCTTCGGCTGATTCACCAGCTGCGACCATACCTGAGCTGCGCAGACCTGGCCACAGTGACCCATGCCCTAGTGACGTCTAGATTAGATTATTGCAATGCACTCTACACTGGGCTGCCTCTGAAGACGGTCCGGAAATTGCAACTAGTACAGAATGCGGCTGCTCGTGTGGTTGCTGGGGCACATCGGTTTGACTCTGTTGGGCCATTGCTTCAAAGTGCTAGTTTTGACCTTTAAAGCCCTTTACGGCTCAGACCCGGGGTATCTGAGGGACTGCCTGCTTCCATATAATCCTACCTGTACTCTGAGGTCATCTGGGGGGGGCCCCTTTTGACTGTGCCGCCACCAGGAGAGGTGAGAGTAATGGCGGCCAGTAATAGGGCCTTCTCGGTGGTGGCCCCCCAACTTTGGAATACCCTCCCCTTAGAGTTGAGATCTGCTCCCTCTTTGGCGGTATTTCGGCGGGGGCTGAAGACCTTTTTGTTTCAGCAGGCTTTTAGTTGTTGATGGGCTGGCTGGTTTTTGCATCCTCTTTTTACACTCTTGTATATTTTATGATCCACGGGGTTGGCTGTTTTAAATTTTAATTGTTTTAATTTTGTTTTAACTATTGTTTTTAACTATTATACACAATGATTTTATTGTATTTTAATTGTTGTAAGCCGCCTTGCGTGCCTTCAGGCAGAAAGGCGGGGTATAAATTTAATTAATAATAATAATACTGTTCTTTAGAAAGGCTTTTAACATAACTAATGATATATAATTTCCTTCTACATAATTGAATAAAAAGTGCAAGTGTCTATGAAAAAGGGGAGGTGATCTGACCCAAATTCAGAGAGTGATATCAGCTTCATAAGTAGCCTTTCAAACGCATTCAGACAATGGGCATGCTCTGCCGGAATGAAGTCCCCCCGACTCACTAGAAAGGTTTAAGTGAGGTTTGTTTCTCCCATTGCAGGTTCCCCCAGTACAGTATTTATTGGTGCATTTTTATAGCTGGGTCAGACAACAAGGGAGGATTAAATGAAGGTTCAGCATGAAGCTGGGGAAAGGACCCAAGGAAGGGTAGTTGCTATCTAGGGAACCTAACTCCCCCTCTTCACCAGCTCACATCCAGCGGCGTACCCAGAGGGGATCACAGCACTAAGTTTTGCAAGCAGCTGTTCCCGCACCTCTTTGGAGCCATTCCCAGCAGCTAGAGCAAAATGGAGGCTATGTTGGCTCTGAATGGCTCTGAAGAGGAGGGGGAACAGCTGCTTCCAATACTTAGTGCTGTGATCACCCTCTAGGTATGCCACTGCTACATCTTTCCCTCCCGTATCTCCTTCTGCCCATCACAACCTCAATTGTAATTGTCTCCCCTTAGCCCTGACAGATATGCAACTCAGAGCCCAATCCTAACCTAGAGATAGGCCAGCATAGTTAGGCCAGCAAAGTTTGGCTGGCACAGAGACCGCCGTAAAGCACACTTGGACCACTCTTGGAGTCAGGGAGGATGGTGCACATCCAGTGATGTCATGCAGGGGGAACGCGGGGAACTCAGTTCCACTAGTTAAAATTGGGGCTGACTCCGCCCACTTCACTCTCCCTCCTCCCCCCTCCTAATTCCTCTGCAAAGAGCTTTTCTTCTTGGTTGGCCAGCACTCAGAGGGTTAAAGGGAGCGATTCCGGATTCCTAGGGGGGCGAAGGCAGTGATGTCATTCAGGGGGAATGGACCAGAACGGGCATTCCAGATCCTAACGGGCTCCGTGGCTGGTTCCGGGTTCCCGACAAGTGCCAATCAAAAGTGAGTTCCTGTTCCTAAATCATTTGAATGACACCACTGTGCACATCCGTGTGCTGGCCTCTCTGACTCCGAGAGTGGTCCCAACATACTTTACGGTGTCCCTTGTGCCGGCCAAACTTTGCCTATCTCCAGGTTAGGATTGTGCCCTTAAAGATCTTTGTTTGGTGCCCATTTTGCAAGGTGTCTGTGTGGCAACCCTGAATATTCAAATGATTCTGACTGTAGTTCTGGTGATTCGACTGCTTTATCAAAATGATTGTATCTAGTAGTTTAAAAGAAATTCTGCAACAGCAATAGTTGTTACTTTAGAAGTTGCTGAGTTTTGCAGTCTCTTTTCCCTCTTTAATTTTTATGATCTTTCACATAAGCCTTTAAAAGTCTGTGGGCTGGGTTTTTCTTTATTGCTGTCTGGAAGTATCTGCGATGCTATGGATTTTTGAAAAAACGAATATTGCTTTAGATCTTTGGTAGCCAGGATCTTGTCTTTAGCAAAGTCATGCTATGTGGTCGGCTGGATTGCTTGCCTCTTGAGAAACCACAATAATATTGGGGTTGTAACCTGAATAATGATCCCTTTCATGGATCACTGCCTTGTCGTGGCGAAGGGGCTTGAGTAGCTCAATGAAGCTGTGAGCTATGCCATGTAGGGTTACCCAAGATGGACAGGTCATAGTAGAGAGTTCTGACTAAACGTGATCCGCTGGAGAAGGAAATGGCAACCCACTCCAGTACTCTTGCCAAGAAAACCTCATGGATTACAAAACTAAAAGGCTAAACGATATGACACTGGAAGATGAGACCCTCAGGTCGGAAGGTGTCCATTATGCTACTGGGGAAGAGCAGAACACGAGTACTAGTAGCTCCAGAAAGAGTGAAGTAGCTGGGCCAAAACCGGAAGGAAGCTCAGCTGTGGATGTGTCTGGAAGTGAAAGGAAAGTGCGATGCTGCAAAGAGCAATACTACATAGGAACCTGGAACGTCAGATCTATGAATCAAGGTAAGTTAGATGTAGTCAAACGTGAGATGTCAAGGCTGAACATCGACATCATGGGAGTTAGTGAACTAAAATGGACAGGAATGGGAGAATTTAATTCAGATGACCATTATATCTGCTACTGTGGGCAGGAATCCCTTAGAAGAAATGGAGTAGCCTTCATAGTGAACAAGAGAGTGAGAACAGCAGTACTGGGGTATAATCTCAAAAGTGATAGAATGATTTCAATTCGGATCCAAGGCAAACCTTTCAACATCACAGTAATCCAAGTCTACGCCCCAACCACTGGTGCTGAAGAGGAAGAAGTTGACCGTTTCTATGAAGACCTAGAACAGCTTCTAGAATTAACACCCAAAAAAGATGTCCTTCTCATCATAGGGGATTGGAATGCTAAAGTAGGCAGTCAAGAGGTAATAGGAGTAACAGGCAAGTTTGGTCTTGGAGTACAGAATGAAGCAGGGCAAAGACTGATAGAGTTTTGTCAGGAGAACACATTAGTCATAGCAAATACCCTTTTCCAGCAACACAAACGGCGACTGTACACATGGACTTCACCAGATGGTCTACATCGAAATCAGATTGATTACATTCTTTGCAGCCAAAGGTGGAGAAGCTCTATACAGGCAGTAAAAACAAGACCTGGAGCTGACTGTGGCTCAGATCATGAGCTTCTTATTGCAAAATTCAGGCTTAAACTTAAAAAAGTAGGGAAAAGCACTAGGCCCTCCATGTATGACCTAAATCAGATCCCAAACGAATATACAGTGGAGGTGACAAACAGATTTAGAGGCTTAGATTTGGTAGACAGAGTGCCTGAAGAACTTTGGACGGAGGTCTGTAACATTGTACAGGAAGCAGCAACTAAAACCATCCCAAAGAGAAAGAAATGCAAGAAGGCAAAGTGGCTATCTGAAGAGGCTTTAAAAATAGCTGAGGAAAGAAGGGAAGCCAAAAGCAAGGGAGAAAGGGAAAGATATACCCAACTGAATGCAGATTTCCAGAGAACAGCAAGGAGAGATAGGAAGGCCTTCCTCAATGAGCAATGCAAAGAAATAGAGGAAAACAATAGAATGGGAAAGACTAGAGATCTTTTCAAGAAAATTGGAGATGTCAAAGGACAATTTCATGCTAAGGTAGGCACAATAAAGGACAAAAACGGCAAGGACCTAACAGAAGCAGATGAGATTAAGAAGAGGTGGCAAGAATACACAGAGGAACTCTATAAGGCCGATCTCAATGTTCCTGATAACCACAATGGTGCGGTCACTGAGCTTGAACCTGACATCCTGGAGTGTGAAGTCAAGTGGGCTTTAGAAAGCCTCACTAACAACAAAGCTAGTGGAGGTGACAGCATTCCAGTGGAATTACTGAAAATCTTAAAAGATGATGCTGTCAAAGTGCTGCACTCCATATGCCAGCAAATTTGGAAAACCCAGCAGTGGCCACAAGACTGGAAAAGATCAGTTTACATTCCAATCCCAAAGAAGGGCAATGCCAAAGATTGTTCAAACTACCGAACCATTGCACTCATTTCACATGCTAGCAAGGTGATGCTCAAAATCCTACAAGCTCGGCTTCAGCAGTATGTGAATCGAGAACTACCAGATGTACAAGCTGGTTTCCGAAGAGGCAGAGGAACTAGAGATCAAATTGCCAGCATTCGATGGATCATGGAGAAAGCCAGAGAGTTCCAGAAAAACATCTACCTCTGCTTCATTGACTATGCTAAAGCCTTTGATTGTGTGGATCACAACAAACTGTGGCAAGTTCTTGAAGAGATGGGAGTACCAGACCACCTTATCTGTCTTCTGAGAAACCTGTACGTGGGCCAGGAAGCAACAGTTAGAACTGGACATGGAACAACCGACTGGTTTCAAATTGGGAAAGGAGTACGACAAGGCTGTATCCTGTCACCCTGCTTATTTAACTTATATGCAGAGTACATCATGAGGAAGGCAGGGCTGGATGATTCACAAGCTGGAATCAAGATCGCTGGGAGAAATATCAACAACCTCAGATATGCAGACGACACCACTCTAATGGCAGAAAGTGAGGAAGACTTAAAGAACCTGCTGATGAGGGTGAAAGAGGAAAGTGCCAAAATTGGCTTGAAGCTCAACATAAAAAAAACTAAGATCATGGCCACCACTCCCATCACTTCCTGGCAAATAGAAGGGGAAGAAATGGAAGCAGTGACAGACTTTATCTTCCTGGGCTCCAAGATCACCGCAGATGGTGACTGCAGCCATGAAATTAAAAGACGTTTACTTCTTGGGAGGAAAGCTATGGCGAACTTAGACAACTTAATCAAAAGCCGAGACATCACCCTGCCAACAAAGGTTCGCATAGTCAAAGCTATGGTTTTCCCAGTAGCTATGTATGGCTGTGAGAGCTGGACCATAAGAAAGGCAGAGCGCCGAAGAATAGATGCTTTCGAATTATGGTGCTGGAGAAGACTCTTGAGAGTCCCCTGGACTGCAAAGAGGTCCAATCGGTCCATCCTACAGGAAGTCAAGCCTGATTGCTCCCTGGAAGGACAAATCCTGAAGCTGAAGCTCCAATACTTTGGCCACCTGATGAGAAGAGAGGACTCTTTAGAAAAGACCCTCATGCTGGGAAAGATTGAAGGCAAAAGGAGAAGGGGGCGGCAGAGGATGAGATGGTTAGATAGTGTCACCGAAGCGATGAACATGAAATTGGGTGAACTCCGGAAGCTAGTGGAGGACAGGGAGGCCTGGCGTGCTGTGGTCCATGGGGTCGCGAAGAGTCGGACACGACTTAGCGACTGAACAACAACAACAACCTGAATAATTTACAGAAAGAGGACTCTTAAGCATCCCATTCTGCTTTACAGCAGCTTATTGGAAACATACTTCAACTAGGAATAAGAATTATAGATTTCCAGGAAAAGAGCTACAGAAGTTGTGTTCTCCATCATGTCAGAGTGGACTGCAACTGTTGTGGATGTCTAGACATTTTCTTTCCTTGCTGTCATCAAATGAATAGCTGGCATTGATTTTCTTCACCTTTCAGACTGCATTTTCATTTTGTGTATCTTTTACGTTCTCTCTCCCGTTGTGAGTGGGGAAAGACTTAATGGTCAGGCACAAAGAGGGATTTCCGCCTCCTCTTGAATCATGTGTGATTCCTCCAAGATGAACTTCATGACATCCTGGCTACAAAAAAAGGTGTGTGTACTTGGGAAAAACTACGGGAGGGCTAATTGAACAGGATGCTACTTCTTGGGAAAGTGTGTGATGATAATCCCGAGTTTAGGTTCGGGAATTCTATGCAATTTTTTTGGCAATTAGTCTCATTGTGTTCAGGCTAACTCCCTTATTTGTTTGTTTAGAGTTGATGCATGCATACATGGAAGTGTTCATTCAGAAGGAATTGCTTTCAGTATAAACAGGAATAGGATCGAGCAGTACATTTCACGGGACAGTTTGGGAAAGGGGAAAGGGGGATTTCTGCAATATTACGATGGAGGTCTGATAAAATCATCCTTTGTGCAGAGGGGCATTCCTGTGTTTGGCCCAGAAAAAAAAATCCTTTAAAAAATTGATTTTTAAAACTTTCCATATGGGCTGGAGCACAAGCTTCTTATCATAATTATCTATTAGAAAATAAGCACAGTATCTACTGTGCTTTATCTGATTTTCAGTTGTACTATATTTTCTTTGGTTTTTCCCTTTGTTTTAGGAGGTATTTTACATGCTAGTGTCCAGAGAATAAAACTGAAACCCTTTTTATATTCACTTGAGAATAAGACCCATTGAGCACTGTGGAACTTAGTTCTGATTCCATATGTACAGGATAACTCTGTAAGGGTGCAATCCTAACCAACATTCCAGCATTGAGGTGAGGGCAATGCAGCATCAAGGGGAGGAACAAACATTCTCTTACCATGAGGGGGCCTCGTTGACTACCCCCACTCAACTGCAGCACATGCCCCATGGCACAGCTATGTCAGTGCTGGAAATTTGGCTAGGATTGTGCCCAGTGGCGTTTCTACAGGGATGGCAAAGCTCTACGTTTTGCAAGAAGCCTTACCTTGCAGTGGAAATCACTCCTCTCCTGCACTGTTTTAGCCAATCTTGGCGTTGCTTACTGGCTACAGCAGCAAGGGAGAGGAGGGATTTACATGACAGGGTAAGGCTTCTTGCAAAACTTAGAGCTTTGCCATCCCTGTAGAAACGCCTCTGATTGTGCCGTAAGAGACATAAACCACATGGATTTTTTTAAAGGTACTATTTTTGTTGATACAGGCTTGCCAATCATACAGAACCCAGGAAGAAAAATAACTGATTCTTAGCTACACTGGCTGTGTTATGTTCTACGGTTATTTTGTTCATAAGTCCCATGCATGACTGATAGCAGGATTGGACCCATAGACAACAATGGGCTGAGGCAGGTATGCTATTTCCAGTGTGGTGAAAGTGGTTTGAACAGGCATTCTGGAATGTTTTTTTTTTTCCAGTTTCCAGAATGTTTTTATGGGCAGCCAATGTATGTTCAAACCACTTCTAGCGCATCAAGGAACACAGGAGACCTGACTTGCATTAAATGGAGATAAATACACCTTTTAGGGCACAATCTTAACCTGGTGTTGCATTGGTGCAGCCCTGGACCAGCGCTGTCGCAAATGTGCTATAAGCAGTGATGGTATCTGGTAATGAGGATCCAGAATGCTGGGCGGGACTTACGTGTGATTGGCTGCCCGTCCGTTTGGTTCTGCCACCTGCCCACCCGCCGCGCGGGCTGCCCTGGCCTCGGAGGGGGCACCTGCTCGCTGGGGGGGATGGGTGGGGGTGCGCCGGGTGCCTGGACGAGCAGCGGTGGGGGGCGCCAACTGGGGGCAGCCCGCGCGGCGGGCGGGCAGGCAGCAGAACGGAACGGACGGGCTGCCAATCACACGTAAGTCCCGCCCAGCATTCCGGATCCTCATTACCAGATACCATCACTGGCTATAAGGTGCATCTATGCCATGGATTTGGTGAATGGGCTGGCCAAGCAGCAGTACTGGCTCACAGGTGCCTTTGCACCCATCAGCTGTGCTGGTCGAGTGCTGACTTAGCCCTGCAGGGTAGCACCACGGGCATGCCAGAGGTGGGCAGGAGGCGTAATGCCTCAGCATCATGGGTGGGGGCAGGGCCAAAAATGGCTGTTGGGCCGTATCCAAACCGCCATCCTTGGGTTGGGTGGCCACGATTCAGGCCACACCTGGCCATATGGACTTGCACCCGCTCTTTTGCAGGAACAGATCCGAGCAGCCCCATAGGGCTGGCTGAGGCTTACCCTGGGGCAAGGGGAAAATATTCCCTTGCCCTGCTCTGAGCTGCAGCTGCCTCCTAACGTTAGGATGCAGTGCAGGTGAGCTGGCCTGCCTATTCCAGCGCAGGTTAGGATTGCGCCCTTAATCTTCATGCACAAGATCTCGGATGCATTTAGGGAACAATCCTAACCTGGAGTTAGGCTGGTACAGTTAGGCTAGCAAAGTTTGGCTGGCACAAGAGCCACCGTAAAGTGGACCACTCTTGGGGTAAGGGAGGACGGTGCACGTCTGTGTTCTGGCCTCTCTGACTCTGAGAGTGGTCCAAACATGCTTTATGGTGGCCCTTGTGCTGGCCAAACGTGGCTGGCCTAACTGTGCCAACCTAGCTCCAGGTTAGGATTGCACTCTGAAGAGCTCAAGTATGAATAATACTCAATTACGAATACTCAATTATGAATACCTGAAGTGGCCGTGCCAACAGCGCGTACACTGCATCTTATCAGCGGGACAGCAGTCATGGAAGTCTCCTCATGATAAGGGAACTTAGCGTGGGGCCAAGTCGTTTCTCCTCGGATCTATGCCAGCCATTTTGACAGGTGCAGAGCCGGCCAGAGTAAGGGGCAAGGAAGTGGAGAGGAAATGGGGTTAGGATCTTTGCACACACCTGTGCCATCAGCATCCCTCCTCCTTGTCCCATCCTGCCTCCTGCCTGCCCCCTCCCTGCGCAGACACTCCCCCATTCCTCCTCTCCCCACCCTATTCCTCCCACCCCCTGCACCCACCCCCACCACCGGCTTACTTGCACTCTTGTGGGTAGTCACATAGTCAAAGCTATGGTTTTCCCTGTAGTCATGTATGGCTGTGAGAGCTGTGAGAGCTGGACTAAGGAAGGTGGGGCGCCGAAGAATAGATGATTTTGAATTATGGCGTTGGAGAAGACTCTTGAGAGTCCCTTGGACTGCAAGGAGATCCAATCGGGCAATCCTACAGGAAGTCAAGCCTGATTGCTCCCTGGAAGGACAAACACTGAAGCTGAAGCTCAAAGACTTTGGCCACCTCATGAGAAGAGAGGACTCTTTAGAAAAGACCCTCCTGCTGGGAATGATCGAAGGCAAAAGGAGAAGAGGGCGGCAGAGGATGAGATGGTTAGAGAGTGTCACCGAAGCGATGAACATGAAATTGAGCGAACTCTAGAAGCTAGTGGAGGACAGGGAGGCCTGGTGTACTGTGGTCCATGGGGTCACGAAGAGTCAAACACGACTTAGTGACTGAACGACAACAACAAGTAGTGGTGGTGGGCTGCCGACGCTGCCAGAATTTATGGTAGTGGGTCTCCAGCAACATACACAGTGTGCTGCTGCATGGCCATTTACAACAGCACAACCTCTGTGCTGCTTTCATAAATCTGTGTTTGCATTGGGCCATTAATTGATTTCATTCCTGTCCATATTAAGGGCTCAAGGGAGGAAATATGTTGCATAAACAACCATATAAACCAATTTAAACAGTGAAAAAATACACTTAAACCCAATCTTTGCATCTGGAATAGCTCCTCAGCTAATGTTGAAGAGTTCTGTGTAACTACAAAGCTTACAAGCAAGTATAGCAATAGGAATTTTACCCACTTATTGGTCCATAATGTTAATTTTCCCCATTGGGGCAGGCTCTGGCATCACAATGATGGCGCTTCCGGCTATGACATCACTTCCAGTGGGTCCTGGGCAGTCATTCTAAAAACTAGGTCCTGGTCAGTGGTGTCATCTAAATGATTTAAGAACAGGTACTCACTTTTGATTGGCACGTGTCAGCCCACCGGACCCGCCCACCGGAAGTGACGTCATAAGCCGGAAGTGATGTCGTGGCAGGAAGTGACATGAAAAAGCCCTTTTTGAGGCCTCAGTCTATTTTAAACTGACCCAACAGTTGCAACAGTATTCCACAGCACCCCCAGAACATGTTAAGGAGGCCTGGCATCATGTTCAAGTGACCCAACAGTTCCCAAACCCCAGAGCAGCTCATTTTTCAGTGGCAAGACAAGGCAAGCCTCCGCTCGCTGCCTGCCTGCCTGGCTCTAAGAACATGCAGGCAACTCAAACGTGCAGGAAATTCAAACATTGCAGGGGGCGGAGTCAATGAGTGGGCGGGCGAATGGGCGGGGCCAGCTGTAATCCTAGGAACCGGTACTTGCGTACCCCCGCGTACCCCCTGCATGACATCACTGGTCCCGGTGCTAAAACATTTGAGAACCACTGTTCTGTGGGATTACTCTACCCTGTGCCCCACGACTCCTGAATTTTCATTAGACAAATTTAAATGAATCCTAATTTAGAGATGACGAGATTTCTAAAATTAATGTTGGAATTTGAACATGCTGAATTTCCTGAAGCTTTCAGCTCCTTTGTGCCTCTTTCCCCCTCCACATTACCAGATGCACATAGATAAAATGCTTCAGAAAAACCATCTCAGTGTGATAATAGTACATATGACAGATGCTGGTTTACAGAGAAAGCTGGTATTGCAAAGAGGCTAAGAGACTAACAGCCCAGTCCTATCCTCTCTCCCCCACTTGCTGCTGCAGCCGTCCTGAAAAGGGGAGGCTGGTGCTGGATGGGACAGGATCCAGCGCATGCCATAACCTCCTCCCACAGCCTCCCCAACGCCACCCCTCTCCTAGCTCCAGTTTTGCCTCCCCCACCATGCATTTATTTATTTATTAGAAGAATTTATACCCCGCTTTTCCCATGCCGAAGCAAATGCCCAAGGCAGCTTACGTGAGCAGGCTAGTCTAAACCACCATTTTTTTCCCAATGGGTTTTTTTTTTACAAATCTACAGTATTCTTGTGATCTGCCAATCCTCAGTCCCAGATGTTGCCTTCCCAGTGTGGTTCTCTCCTTTGGCTGCTGCCATCAAGCCTCAGCAGGCGATCACAAGTCAAGCCTGGACAGGTCTTCAAGGTCGCATTCCCTTCTTTGCCGGCTGGCCTCCTCACACACTCCCCCACAACTCTCACTTGCGGTGAGCTAATCAGCTCCACGGCGACTCTGTTCTGCCACCACAGGGACTGCAGCTTGTCACAGCCTGGCATCCGACTCCCATCCAAAAGCAAACCAAAGATTTTCCTGCTTAGCTTCAGGCAGTACCAGCAGCTCAACCATCAGTCCGCACCTCCTGCCCTAAATACACCTAAAAAGTGTAAATATACCTAAAATATACCTAAAAGGTGTATTTATCTCCCTTGGCGGTTCCTCTGGCTCTGACTTCCCGCATGTGCTCCTGCTGTGCATTATTCTGTGCACGGCTGGAGTGCTTTTTATGACTGGGCCCTAAAGGATTGGACTATAAGTTTGGAATTGAGGTTTCCCCGCTTCAAATATTCACCTCTGCCATGAACTCACAAGCCCCACCCTTCTACCTTCAACTTCCCTGCTGCAGTACGGAGATCAGGACACCTGCATGGTTGCTATAAGATTGCAGCAAGGGTGGAAGCAGTTTGCACACTCAGAATCTGCCGTGCAAATACAATATAGTTGTACAGCACTGTTCAAGTGCAACGCACTAACAATATGTATTATTAGCTAAAAGGCCAATTGAGAGGTCTCTGTTTATGGTGCATGTGCTCGTAGACGTTTTGCTGCGGTTCACCAGGTTTTGCAGGCGTTTGCACCCGTCCAAACCCTACACAATCTGTTTAATCAACAGTGACATTGGGACAACATCAATTCATGTGCACACCTGGAAATGTTGTCTCTCTCCCCAAGCATTTCCATCTCTCTCCAAACCTGCTAGTCCCCAGCATTGGACTGTGTTCATCAAAATTACAGTGCCTTGCACTGGAGAGAGTGCCATATAAGAAACTTACCATAGAAGCACTACTTTCAGGCAGTGTCCTCTAGGACATAATTCTGAGTTTTTCCCCAGCTTAAGCCGCCAACAGCCGTGAACTCATATGGGATAAACGGGGCATGCACATTTTGACTCTGCTCCCAACTTTTTAAAAAGTCACAGCGATCTGCTGTCTGGGCTGTGAGTCGTTCTGCTGAGCTGCGAGTGGTTCTGGCAAGGTGAAAAAACTGCATTGCACACCGCAGTCTTCCAGCAATATGCATTCTTGGGTACTGTGCTTCTCATAATGAGCTTTACAACCCAAAGCTATTGTTTGGGCAGTGCAGTGATAGTCCTTTGATGGATGGGCCCAATAGTTTTGTGTATTGTGCTTACTAAGAATTTGCAGGGGGAAAAGGGAGGCTTTTTTAAAGCTTAGAGACACACAGTGAGAGAGAGAGAGAGAGAGAGAGAGAGAGAGAGAGAGAGAGAGAGAG